>OX451391.1:4537058-4650481 GCA_949629135.1 Eremobia ochroleuca | reverse complement strand
AGCATTTAAAATGTACAATAACCCTCCCAAATTGCATAAGTGACGCACCATAGCTTAGGTGCGATATGTGGTTTGCATACTGTATAGGTATACTATTTCGAAGTTGATGATAACTTGATTGATGGTAACTTACTCAGCGGCGGCAGCGGCACTACGCTGAGCCTCGTGGATCATGCGCAGACGACGAGCTTGGGACCACGGCTCCAGAGTGTAGGAAGGCGCAGCGGGCGGCGGCGAAGTCGTCACAGGCTCTTCAGGCGCGCGGGTGAGCTCCACGCCACGTTCTGGGGTCCAGCGTCCGACCTAGGGAAATGATTATACCCTTGTTTACTACTACCACTACTACGACTTGTCTACTTGTTTACCAATGGCATAGTTTCATAGTGTCATTTGGACATACCTCACGATATTGCTTGAGCAGCTGCGGCGATTGCGGCAGCGACCAGTCTACAGCAGGTCTAGCGCCGCAGCCCCAAGCAGCAGCAGCGGCCGCTACGAGAGCCTTCCTTGCCATCGCAGCGCCACGGTGGGACTTGTACTCCACAATGGCCGCGCACGAAGCAATCGAACGACGGATGCGAACCTCTTGCACCTCGTCGGTCAGCGCATACAACAGGCGCACGATCTCCGCAGACGGAGTGGTCGGCGGTATGCGCGATATGAAGATGCGGCAATTGTTTATGGAAGGACACACGCCTAAACACAATAAATTATCATTTTTTTACCAGTCTTCTTCTTAGTATAAAAAGCAAAAGCGTATAGCAAAGCGTAGCAAAAAGTTCATTATAATATGTTTGGCCCAAAATTAAGCTACACAAATTGCACTGTTACCAGTTCTAACAATAGTTAAAATAATTATTTGCTTTGGTTTCACGCTCACCTAGCTGCCAAGAAGGTCTTATCATGTAGTTGTTGAACATCCGAATAGCATTGCTCGCTTCCGCATCAGTCGTATACATCGCGAAGGCATATCTAGACAAATTAGTTTATATTATAATTGAGGAGCGTCGGAACGAAAACCGATATATCGAATTTACCATATTTTTCACAAATTAAAAAAAAGCTTGTAAGTTTTTTAATGTTACAAAAGTGGAAAATTATAGCATGTCAATTTGCAGTTAAAGTGACATCGATTTATGTGTGAAACTTGACGGAGATACTTAATTTAGGGAGATACTTGGCGGACAAGTATGGATATATCGGTTTTTGACGCGATCATTTGGATATATCGGTTTTTGACGAAACCAAAATGGATATGTCGGTATTGAACTGAATTGAATTTGAACCGACCATTGTTGAATTGTGTAAAACTTAATAAGAATTATCGGTTTTTAATCCAACAACAAGAACATGTTGAATTTAAAAATGTATTTGTCGGGTTTGATTTGACCACAGTATTTTGATATTTTTTTTAAGATGGATGTAACTGTTTTTTAATTGATTTCTTTCCTGAAGGGTGTATAATGAAACATTTTGTAAAAAGAAAAAAAAAAAAAAAAAAAAAAAAAAATGTCTTATTTAAGACATATCGGTTTTTGTTCCGACGCTCCTCAATTTAAACAATTCAATATTATCAACTAAAGTTAGAATAAAACCCCTTACCCTCTATTCCAACCCGAGAAATTGATCATGAGTCGGAACTCAAACAGTTCGCCAGCTTGGCGGAACAGCGGCACCAGAGTATCTTCGAAGCAGTCATGAGGGATTCTTCCGATGAACACCTACGAAACACACAGTTTTTATAAACGTAATAGTTTTTACACGACAAGCAAAACGTTGCGACACCAAAGCTGAAGGCGCACCTTAATGATTTCATTTTTACAAAGCGTTTCGACCCTGTTCGAAATACCGTACACATTTTCAAAAACAGGTCTCTTCTCGTCGTTTCCATAGTCTGAAGACGAAGATATGAAATCAATGCGTCCTATCTTCGTGTTATGACTTAGGAAGCCAAGACGTGTCACGGTACGTCTTGTCGGCAGTCTTATTGGGTTATTCCGTTTATCTACCCCCCAAGGATACGCGAAATACTAGTACGTTTTATTGTTTTCTAGAGTTCCGAACTTCAAAAGGAAAAAACTGAACCCGTCTCTGTCTCTCAAGGTCCTTCTTCTCAGGACTGCGTATCAATCGTCCTAAAAGAAGCCAACTTCTAAGCCAACGCAATAAATAAATACGGCCATTTACGAGACATAGGTATTTTGATACTAGCAAATAAATCAAAACCTATAGGGTAGTTCTATGACCTACAATAATGAAATTTGGCAAGACGGAAGGTCTCACAGCAGACTTCAGTGCTTTGAGGAGATCACTTCTGTTTAGTGATGCAGCACCATGTCTTAGGACTGTAGAACGCTGGTATTTAAAATTTCAACGTGGGCACTAGCTTCAGTGACAAGCCACGTGAAGGTCGTCCAAAAACCGCCATGAAGCAAGAGAAAATCGACGCCGTGCGGCAGCTAATCGTCGAAGATCGTCATGTGATATACCGTGAAATAGAGGCAGCCGTGGGCATTTCAGGGACTACTATCCAAAAAATCCTGCACGAAGAACTCGGCGTAAGAAAGTTGAGCTCTCTTTGGATACCACATTTGCTTAGCGACGACCAAAAAGCAGCCCGTGTTAGATGGTGTCGCAAAACTCTGCAGCGATTCAACCGAGGAGTCAAAACACGTCTGTATTCTCACGATCCAGATTCCAAGCAGCAGTCAACTGTCTGGGTCTTCCAAGATGAGCCAAAACCGACCAAAGTCATACGCTCACGGAGCACTTAAAAAAAAATGGTTGCCTCGTTTGTGGCAAAGGGTGGTCACGGCGCCACTATTGTACTAGAAGATCGCAAGACGGTTAACGCTGACTGGTATACCACTGTTTGTTTGCCACAAGTCATCACAGAGTTTCGAAAAAACAGCTCAAGACGTCGTATGATACTGCACCATGACAATGCAAGTTCGCACACCGCCCGCGATACAAAGATGTTTTTGAGCACCCAAAATGTCGAAATTTTAGATCACCCGCCTTACAGCCCTGACTTGAGCCGTAACGATTTTTTTGCGTTCCCCAAAATTAAGCAGTCTTCGTGGTCAACGTTTCAGCTCACCCGAAGAAGCTGTTGACGCATACAAATCGCCCATTTTGACTACCCCACTTCGGAGTGGAATAAATGTTTTAAAAACTGGTTCGAACCCATGCAAAAGTGTATTAAATATCGCGGAGAATTCTTTGAAAAACAATAAATGGTAATAATCTATTAGATCGTCTATACTTATTTCAAACGACACAAATTAAAAGGCGACGAGGGCTTCGTACGTTCAAAACAAGGGAAGGATGTGTCCTAGGTATGGGAAGGATGTGTGCTAGGGATGTGTAGGGATGTGTGCGAGGGATGTGCGCTAGGTACGGACGCGAGCGAAAACATCTCAGTAACTAGACGATGTTTGTCAGAGGTAGATGTATAGTGTACAGAAAACATGGATGAGTGGAAAAAATCACTTTTATATTTATCAATTTGCGATGAAGAAATGGGGGGCAGAAGATACAGAATTTATTACACATCCTCGCGTCACACATTTGCACACTGTTTCGAGCTTAGCAATAGCAACGCATCCTTTTTTTTTTTTTTTTGTTTCGTGGTGGAAAATCCTCATGGATGTCCGCCGCCCTGGGGCGGGCGGCGGGGTCTGTCAGACTCTTACTGACTAAAAACCACCCCGGTGTTCCCTCTCTCACCTACGCCGGGGGTCGCGGGAACGAACGATACTTCCGCAACCCCCGGCTGGTGCTGGCCCGCTCCTGCGGGCCTCTCCTCGTGTCAGTGGGGGGAGTGAGGTGTTAAACTCCCCCCGCGACGTCTAAGAGGGGCGCGCGTGGAACACTACGCGCCGCCGCCTCGGGTCCTGATGTGTGGGGGGCGACGGACGTCCCCAAGTCCGTCGCCCCTGGACCCATTTAGGGGGGCTGGAAGAGGGCGTTATCCGCCCTCCGCCGACGCCCGGTGCGCCTGCTGCGGGCAGGGTGAGGGGACGAGATCTCCCTCTCCCTTTCCGCAGCCTCCTTCTGCGAGACGACTGTTTCGCAGAAGGAAACCACCGCGTCCCAGGACTCCTCGCTGCCGACCATAGACTCGACCACGGCCGGCAGCGATAGGTCACTGTAGCAACGCATCCTAGCACTACATTTTTGCACATCGTTCACCGCTAGCACATTTCTGGTGGAAATACACCGTTTCGCAGCCTCAACAAGCACCCTCGCACCACCCAGCTACCTCGTACATCTCTGGTGTAAAACCAGCCTAACTGGCCCCTTAAAACCAAAACTGCCGCGGTTGCCGGCATTATCGACCGTTTTTCCACTGACCGGAGAAGGGTGGATCCAAAATGTTCACTTCTGCCGCCATCACTAGGCTGACTTGTTAGTCAGCCTGTGTAGGTACACTACCGTCCAAAAGTTTGGAAGCACACCTGTCTTCAAACAAAAGAAATGAATACCGACTAATAGAAGGCAAAAATAAACAAAAAAACTAACGTTTTACAAGCTTTTACGATTGTTTACACAAAAACAAAAGGATTGTTATTCCACACATTCATGAAGTTTTAACTAACTCCTTAATTTTGACGAAACACGTGTTTTATGACAATCCGTCGGTTACTTTATTGTGTGGCAATGGTGTGGTTTTTTTGATAATATTTGGTGGTTTTAACTTTTTAAGACCGTTTAGTCCAACTGGAACATTGGCACGTGAAGGTTGTGATATGAACGACAAATCGCAGAAAGGCTCGGAATCTGTCGTAAATGTGTCCACACTATACCCATGTTAGAAAACAAGAAACTGGGAAAAATGAAGATAGAAAGAAATCTGGTAGGCCCAAATCCACAACAAGGCAAGAAGACAACTTCATCCGGATTCTCTCTAAACGGAATCGACGCTTAACTACACCAAATCACCGCAACTCTGAATGAAACGCAAGAAACACTCATTTCAAAAACAACTGTTAAAAGATGTTTATTGTCTACAACTAAGCGGATGTGTTGCAGCTAAAAAACCATAACTAACAATTCGACATAAGAAAAATAGTTATAGAATAGGCAAAAGCGCACCAAAACTGGGCAATAGAGCAATGGGAAAATGTCCTTTGGACTGACGAATCGAAGTTTCAGATTTTCGGATCCAATAGACGTGTGTTTGTACGCCGGTCAAAAGACGAGAGGGTTTCAGAGGCTTGTACTGTGCCTACTATCAAACATGGTAGCGGTAATATCATAGTTTAGGGGTGTTTTGGCAACAATAAATCCGGAAATCTTGTGAGGATAACCGGAAAATAAAATAAGGAAGGTTACTTGAAAATTCCCCAAAATTCCGCCGTACCCAGTGGAAAATCTAATTGGTCCAGCGGGGTAATTGCGTAACACATTATCAGTAGCAATGGGTTTCATTTTAACAGTTGAACAACATACATTGCGTTATTTACGTTGTTGAGCAGACACATTTTTCGAACTTATGAAACAATGGTTTAGCAATATATTTCGAAATTATTCAGATTGAGATTGATAATGTGTCACGCAATTAGGGTGCTGGATTCATTTTCCAACAGGATAAAGATCCTAAGCATTCTTCTAAACTGTGCCAGACCTGTTTGAACAAGAAAAAAGATGAAAAAATCTTAAACATCATGCAATGGTCATCTGAATCACCTGAACTTTCTCTCATTGAGCTTGTTTTGGGACGGGCTCGATAGAAGGGTGAAAATTCGTTCTCCTACGATCTCAGAACATTTGTGGAAGCAGTTAAAGAGCGAATGGAACAAATTAGATGAAGATTATTTCTAGACTTTGTACTAGAAAGCTATAATTTGGCATTGATGTACACATTAATCACGCCTACAAAGTGGTAAAATAAAATCATGAAAAAAAATTTTTTAGGGAACCTCCTGTACACGTGGGATGTTTTTTTTTCTCGTCTACCCCATTAAGTCTTTCTAACATATTGCGTTTTTGTGAACTATCACAGGTAAGTAAGTAGGCTTTAAAATTTTACGAGTAATAGTCGACCAACTTACATTTGCTGTTGCAATGTATGGGAGAACATGGTTTTCAACTTCAGTGTTAAGTTTGTTCTTGGGATAAATTCATTCAACTACGGAACCCTTCATTGTGCATGGTCCGACACGCACTTGGCCGGTTTTTTAACTTTAAGTAAAACATGTGACAGATAGTTTAACACTTTGAACGCCATGGTGGTCACCGGTGAGCGACATCAATTATTTTAGTTAATTCTTTGAATAGTAATAAGAAATAATTTGGTGGGGTTTTTGACTATTTTGAACCGTATGAGTCAATAAAATATAACGTGTAAAATTTGCCGAAATCGCGAATCAGCGTCAGCCCATATGGAAAGTTCAGTGGTGGTCAGTGGTGGTCACCGGTGACCACCACAGCGTTCAATGTGTTAAAAAAAAAAAAATAATAAAAACAGCCGACGTAGTCATCATCATCTGCCTAGCCTTTTTCCCAACTATGCTGGGGTCGGCTTCCAGTCTAACCGGATGCAGCTGAATATCAGTATTTTACATGGAGCGACTGCCTATCTGACCTCCACAACCCAGTTACTGGGTAATACGATACGTAAGACTGGCTGTCAGACTTTCGGGCTTCTGACTACCCGTAACGACTGTCATAGATCTACGAATGACAGCCGGGACCAACGGCTTAACGTGCTTTCCGAGGCATGGAGGGGTCTCGGTATGTAAAGATGATCACCTATCCACAGAACAGCCGCGGCAAGCGTAGCTTAACCTGATCGATCGACCTGTGCGGCTGTTAGCCAAGGGCAAGCTTAGCCGACATAGGCACAGTCGTAAGAATATCGCGGCGGAATTTTATCGCGCATTGGATTTTCAACTCTCGGTGTTGAGCCGAGCAGTGAGAATCCAACATAGCGCATCCCAGGCTCCAAGCGCGTCAAACACTTGGATTTTCAACTGTCGCGGTAAGCAGTAGGGGAAAATAATCGAAAAACGAACCCGTGCGAACCTGGCCTTAGTGTAGTTTTAAATTTTATTTACTGCGAGCTTTTTGTAAAGCAATTACGAGATCGTCTGTACAACCTACTGTACCCACGATGTGATTTTCGGTGGGGTCGCGGACGGTGAACTAAAGTCTGTGACTCCACCACAAATCACAGTGTCGCTGCTTGGTCAGCGTCAAGTCGCGCCTGTTGATGGACTCCGAACCCATGACTCAAGCAGTCACGAGTTTCGTATTGTTATGAACCAAACCAATTGATAGTTTGCCCGAAAGAAACGGATTGCGCGGGAAAATATTGTATAGGATTGTGTATCAAGACTTCGGAGCAAATATAAATAGATAAATGGGCAGGTGCAGTCAAGGACTAAGCTGGGCCAAGATTCTCGAAGTCTTTTGTTACCCGCCCCAAATAAATCTAGCTTATTTTCTGGGACTTGGACCATCCAGATAAGCAAATCAAGATACATTTAAAGTAAGTACAAGTGGTACTAATACACCTCCTGCCTACCACTCCGTGTGGTACTGCCATACCTACTATCAGAGTATACGCTTGCATAGCCTGGGTACTCCCCAATTTCCCGTGCGCGTTGACTAGCAAAGCGCGGCAATAAACAAAAGTGGACGCAGAGCTTTCTACTGTATAATGGAATAACAATAAGATTAAACAAAAAGGACACCGAGTCTGAGTCCACAGGTGCAGAGTTATGTCCACGAAATATGAATGAAGTCAAAGCTTTAGAGATATCAAACAAAAGAAAAAATTGGTAGGCAGATACTGGTCATACATACCTCACAATTCCTTGAGGGCTCTGGGCCATTCCATGCATGGGGAGCCTTTCTGTAAATCCTTTGGCCATTTATTTGTGTAAGAGTATAAGATGTATTATTTTCAGTAAGGGATAATAGTCTTGATGATAATTCATACTGATTCACTTCACTAGATGAATAATGCTTAACAGGCGGCATTTTCAGCCTATATAAATATTTTTCTTATTTAATAATATTTACGAAATTACTTTACGACGCGGACGCGCTCTCCGTGATTTCCCATAAAAAGAAACGAACGCGAATGAGGCCGATATTTTTCTTGGAAAAAGAAAATGGCGCTTTTGTCAACAAAATGGAAGCTCTACCTGGTGACCTCCAACATAAATAATAGTCAAATTACATCATTTACAGAAATATTCTATATTTATGCAATAAAAATGATTTTCAAATATTTTACAAAGAAATGTTAAATTAGTTTGGGTACTATAAGAACTGGGATAAAACTAAATGTTATTAAGCGACACTTATTTGATCAGGAAAACAGTTTTAAATTCAAAAAGGGAAAGAACAGAATAGTGATTTTGATTTCTTTGAAATTATAGAAATCAATTTCATGATTAAAATATTATAAAAGCTAATCAAAAATAAAAAGGTTACAAACCAATACATATTTATTATGTAAATATTTATTTATTTTAAACATAGTTTTAGGGTACAAATTTTCAATTTATCCCGTTGGTAATTTTGCAAGTTTCCGATTTCGAGTCTTTTTATTGTTTTAAGTTAAGGAATGTTATAGCGAAGGTACGATCGTTTTCTGCCTCAGTTTGTTTACTTTTCGCACTCAAAGTCATAATATTTATATTTCGTTTTGATTATAAACTATCTAGTACCACATGAATAAGACAAAGAAAATAATAATAATACATTTTATTTCGCTCTCAAAATACAACAAAAACTTTTATGTATGATATTTGATTGTTGTACAGCAGCACATAACTGATGATCTACCAACTCCCAAACTAAGTCAAGCTTTTATTTTGGGAGAAAAAACACATCTGAATGTAATGTACCGAATAAAAGCATAAAATATAATATGTTACGCTAGTGCGAACAGATTGGTTAGGAGAACAATATTTGGAATAAATTGCAGGACAAACGGTTTATTTGTAGTTGCGCAATTTTGCCTTGCTATTTCATTTATATCGTAAGTACTTCTTAATTGCATTCTTAAAATATATATTCGTCGAGTTTTAGGATTCATTCGTAATATTTGTTGTTTGGTAAAATACTCCAGCTTTTCTTGATTCATTGCAGTCATAACTTCAAAACTAATGGCTGTGACAGCTTCCAACTGAATTGAACTAATGTCACCTTCAGGAATACCTAAAGACAAATACCTTACTTAATACCTACATATAAAAAGAAAAATCCTGACTCACTCAAACCCTTGAACCTAGAAAGCTGAAATTTTGCACAGAATAGAATAATGTTTTAGCTTTATTCCATATCTACATAAACCATAAAAGGAACCTCAGTAGGTTCCGTTTATGGTGTAGGTAGATATGGAATAGGCGAGAATTACAAGATAGGGAATAAATGCCGGACTAAGTCACTGGAAGTGCTAGTGAAAACCATAAACAGCACCCTAATTGCGTAACACACTATCAATCTCAATCTGAATCATTTTGAAGTATATTGCTAATCCATAGCTTCATTATGTTCGAAAAATGTGTCAGCTCAGCAACATAAATAACGCAATGAATGCTGTCAAAATGCTAGTGTGTTACGCAATTCCCCCGCTGTTTAGTAAGAGGGGTGGCACAAGCCAAAGCTCACATGTGAATAATGCACTGAGTCTGCCTATTTCATGTGATGACCATTTGTATGGTTCACCGTAAGCATCGCGATGAACGGCTATTTTATAAAGAGTCTGAAACAAACAACATATTGAATTATTATTTTAATAATAGGTACAACGAGTCTAATACAGTCGTCACGGTTAGTCAGAAGCCCGAAAGTCTGACAACCAGTCCTACCAAGAAAGAGGTATCGTGTTACCCAGTAGTTGATTTGTGAAGGGCATATAAGCAGTAGCTTCATGTAAAATACTGATATTCAGATGCATCCGGTTACACTGAAAGCTGAGCCTAACATAGTTGGGAAAAGGCGAGGCAGAAATAATCTAATATAAATACAAAAAGTAATTACTCTGGTTTGGTTTGTGTTACATTTTCCCGCTTTGCTCAGGGTTTCCAGGTTTATTTCCATGAAGGTAGTAGGAGATATTTTTTCAAAATCTGTTGACGGGAAACCACATAGTAAATAGCCGAGCTCGTTGATAAATGTACTATTTTCATACCATGTTTCCCCAAAATAACGCCTGTAGGCAGCCGCGAGAATACCAAACTGGAAAACAAACAAAATATATCGTATATTTTTATCGCAAAAGATCAAAATACTTACTTCGCTTCTTCTCCTCATTTGGCTACGGCATCATCATCTGCATATAATTTACTAAAGGTTTTACCTTCCGGGGCTGCAGTTTAACATAGTGACTGGCAAAATATTTGAGGACTGATGGATCCCCAAAATTAACATAATACAAATCTTCTTCAGGGATAATGTTTAAAAGGGTTCCGAAGGCTAAAAACTCTCGGCCTTGTAAGAAAGCTGCAGTTTTTCCATCTGAAAAAAATTAAACCAGTAAATACCAAGACAGGTATAGACAGTGATTAACCTTGTGCCAAACAAAACTTTTTATTATACTTACCAGTCAGAATATCCCATGCTAATAAGGCTCTAGAAATTGGTATCATTTGTTTCTTTGTCTGTGTTAATATGTGCAATATAGAGTCCGGATCAAGCCTCAAAAAGGAACTTGGCGGACCGAAAAAGATCATATTCATCGATTGTTCCACTCTTATTCTATTCTCTAATTCATCATAGAACTCATCATATACTTCAAAGTTTTCTGAAAATAATTAAGTACTTATCAACCATCAATAATATTATAAAAAGCCAAAGCACGGCTTATTAACCTATTTCTTCTTTATTTTTATCCTTAGAAATTCAAAAGATATTTTCCAAGAATCGTAGAAATAAGTTTCGGGCTTCTACTGAGCCGTAAGTAGTTTTAGTACGCAAGCTCAACATGCCTTTCTCAGCCACTGCAATCATTGAATTTCTATCGTCTTCGTAATCTAGACCCAAGTCTTCTATTGACTCAGTGGAACTCACTGTGCACGAAGAGCTCCTTATAAAATAACTGGAATAACGGTAATATTCATAATCATTCCTAATCTGAACATTAAATAAAAAAATAATTTGAAACTGTCCAACCAAATTCTTTTTAATGCTCTACATTTTGCAGGAATGGAAACAATTTAAAACGTGGAACAAAACACAAGGGATCATTTTCAGAAATTGTCGTCACCCTAACTCGTCACTGACGAAAATTGTTTTTATCATCTACCAATAAATTATTAGCAAAATATTTACCCAATTACTAATAAAATTAGAACTAAATCAAAAAACATAACTTGATGAATTTTCATTGACTTTAATAATAATAATTTTTTTAACACATTTGGAATAATCTTAGATACTTAACACTCGTAAATTGAATGTAAAGTGAAACAGGTAATCGAGATGGTTGTGTTGTTTGTGACGATAGGATGAAGGTATTCCTTGTATCTTTTAGGGTAACGTAGCTGAAGTAATTAGCGACTCTATTGAAATACTGAAATATGTAAGTACTTTGAAATGTTCAGCCAAAAATTTATGAGTAAGTATGTGGTGCAATCAAAGTTGCAAGAAATACCCTTAATTTTTTTTTTAGGCGAGCGAGTTCTGTTTCGCACGTTATTGTGCGTACCAGTGTTTCCAGCCAGGGTTATAAGCGAAAATTTGGGAGGAGATAAACTCTTACCTTCTCCCAACACTGTGCTGTGGCACTAGGTATTATAATAGACTAAAGACCAGTGTCCATCATCAGTCGGTGTGTGGGCATGAAGCCGTAGAGTATACTGACCCAACGGGAGCCAGCGTAATTCAGCACGAATTTTTTGGCTGAACCTGTGGTGATTTTTTGTGAAAATAATAGCCTTTATCGCACTGGCTATCCCAAAGCGACTCCAAAGCTCCAAACTCGCTTTGGGCTCGCTTGCGAATCACCAGTGTGATAAGGCCCTAAGTAATGCGGCCAAGGCACGCCAATACGTACCATAGCAGATCTGGAACAAGCCATTAAAAAAAATGGATGACATTTCTTTGATATTTCTTACTGTCTTGTCGCTGGAACTCGGCGCTAACCTAACCTATACTTCATTGTGGCCTTTCAAAGTTTCAGTATTTAAAAAAAAACTTTGTTAATTACAGAGTTTATCTAAATTAGACAGCTATTTTAGTGCGTAATGTTCATTAAGCTATAGATATTTGTTGTTATTACTTAACGAAATATACGTCATTCATTGGTTACGTGGTAGACTTTTGTTGTCGTCAATAGTTGTAGGAACATGGGTATTCTAGAGAAAATATCTGAAATCGAGAAAGAAATAGCAAGAACGCAGAAGAATAAAGGTAAAGTAGCGGGAGCTCTTTACCGGCTTCTATATTTTGTTGTAATGTCAATCAATTTGTTGCATTATAGGTCCAAATCTGTAGGTTTTGATCAATCCGATTTCTATTTAAATATTAACTCATAGCACGGTTGCTTTAAATTGGTAGTTACCGAACCAAGCTTAACCGAAATTATCAGAAATGAAAGTCTAGAATTAACTCGATTTATTGTTTAACGTCATCTAATTCCATCAGATGTTTTGTTAGATGGACTTTGAAATTATTTTTAGCGATCACTATTTTGTTCTACAGCTACTGAATACCACTTGGGATTGCTGAAGGCCAAGCTAGCGAAATACAGGTCTCAGCTGTTAGAGCCTTCTAAGAAAGGAGGTGATAAGGGTGAAGGATTTGATGTACTTAAGTCTGGAGATGCCAGAGTAGCTCTTATTGGCTTCCCCTCAGTGGGTAAGGTAAGAATCATAATTTTCATTAATTCAGTTCTCAAATTGTGTATCTATTTAGCCAAAATGGATTTAAAGAACCATTAAATAGAGTATTTAATCAAAGCAGGCATTAATAATTGTGCCTGCTGACTCAGCAAAATTAAAGCAGATTGAAAATCATTCCATTTATTTTTCCAGTCCACTCTCCTATCTACATTGACTCACACACACTCAGAGGCAGCCAGCTACGAGTTCACAACGCTGACATGTATCCCTGGCGTAATAGAGTACCGTGGGGCTAATATACAGCTTCTTGATCTGCCTGGTATCATTGAAGGTGCTGCCCAGGGCAAGGGTAGAGGACGACAGGTAATTTTCTGAGTAGCACCTCCCCTAAGTAGTTAAAATTACGTTTTTATTTATTTATTTAATACCTCAAGCACATTCTCATAAATGTACAGACGCAGATTTAATGCCATTGGCATTTTCTACCAGTCAACCTTTGGGCGATGCAGAGACAAACAGCAGTAGGTGCAATCATGAAAATTGAGGAAAAAATATTTTAAATAAAAATACAATATACTGGATGCTTTTTTTTCAAAGGCTCCAAATTTTTACAGGGTGTTCTACTAATGAATATGAACAACTTTCACTATGGGACCAACTCTGAGATCACGAAAAAAAACAGCTGTTTCATTCATTTTGTTCGAGTAGGTATTGAACTTTTGTATTAAACAGCTGATTTGGTTTTCGTAATTTCACAGTTGGTCCCATAGTGAAAGGTGTTCATATTCATGAGTAGAACACCCTGCAAAAATTTGGAGCTGGTAAAAAATCATCCAGTATATTAGTGGAGCGCCGTAAGACATAAAAATTGTAAAATCTTGGAATCCAGGGCCAGTCAATGAATCTTCATAAAAACTGTTCGACTGCATTGTTGAAAGCTCAAACAAAAAAGTTAAAAAAAAAAATTGGCTGATCTTGATTAAAAAAATTTATAACAACAATTTACTGAAAAATGAGAGGGACAAGAGGAAAAAAATATTTAAAGTAAAGATTTCAATTTTATACCTAATAAATTATATTTGCATAATAACTTTAATGCCAATTTATTAATATTTAGCAAAAAACTAACGAGTTACAAAAAAAAAAAATATTTTCAACTATACATTAAAATTTCTACATTATTCGTATGTCATCGATCTCATTGATGTGGATTGCAGGTGAAGGATTAGTACAGCTGTTACCATTGCATTCTAAGCAAGCTACAGTGCAATTTATTTCACTTTTATATATTGCGACAATATTCACTTTTCTTTTCACTTATGAAAATTTAAAATGGTTTTCTTGAAATCAGAGGTAGTTACATAGCTGATTTGTTGTCTTGACAATTTGGACTTTCTTTTTTCCTTCATTTCATCTGCTTCTTTTTCACATTAAAAACATCTACTTTTCCAATCAAAGTCAATTGAAGTAGCCTTTCGAAGCTTTTTCTTAGGTGGAGAACATGCTGATGTGATGTTTTCTTTTTTTTAAATGATGATTTATGCATCCTTTATTGATATATTTTTGCCTGCATAGCATACTGAATGCACGTAGACAAATTCGCGAGTATTTAAATACTGAGACAATCCATCCGCTCTTTCTGCAGAAGCAGCTTTCAGCATTGATATTCCTCTAGTTAGCTTTACAAGTTCTCCTAGTTCGGAGCTTAATTGAGAACTATATCTGATTTTGTCGCAAATGAGGCAATCATTACTTTGATTGTCATCACTATTCGATGGTTCACTCATTTTGATAAGAGGCTGTAACAACAAATATTAGTAATATTAATAACTAACGTTTATTTATCATGATTCATCATCATCATCTGCCTAGGCTTTTCCCAACTATGTCGGGGTCGGCTTCCAGTCTAACCGGATGCAGCTGAATACCAGTATTTTACATGGAGTGACTGCCTATCTGACCTCCACAACCCAGTTACTGGGTAATATGATACCCCTTGGTAAGACTGGTTGTCAGACTTTCGGGCTTCTGACTACCTGTGACGACTGTCAAAGATCCTCGAATGACGGCCGGGACCAACGGCTTACCGTGCTTTCCGAGGCACGGAGGGGTCTTGATATATATAAAGATGGTCACCCATCCACAGCCAACCGCGGCAAGCATGGCTTAACCTGATCAATCGACCTGTGTGGCTGTTTATTATTTAGCCACGGGCCCCTCACAGTAATACAAATTGCAAATAAACAAAAATCACAAAAAAAACAGCTACGTATTTAGCCTAGGTAGGTGCAACGTGTACTAATCTGTTAGGGACCGCGTCAACAATGCCCAACAGCTGCTGTTCTCCTTTCTCTAATTCCCCCCACCCCTCACCTCTGTACCTGCAGTCCCTTGAGGCCCAAGGACAAGCTTGTAATAGTTCTCCTTTTCAAACTATAACTTTAAAGTAATAAAAATAAAAGAAAACTCCGAAAAATTAATAATTATTTATTTTAATAATTAAAAAATTGAGATCGGGCAAAATATTTTTTTTACATTTTTCTATATGTTGTTAAAAACACAATTCAAAAAATTTTATGAAGATTCATTAACTGGCCCTGGATTCCGAGGTATAAATCTTACGGCGCTCCACTATACACATAAATACAATAAAAAGAAGACAAACAATGCGAAAATATTAGCGTTGTGATGATACTGCCAGCTACATGCGAATGTGCTCGCGAACCTTAACTTTAAAGGATAATCGGTTGGTTGCCATCCTGATTTCCTGGAGGAGCGCATTCCACAGAGATATAGACTAAACGAAGAAGGAAGAGTGAAATAAGTCTGTGTGTTGAGTGGGACATTGGAGAAGACGATTGACAGTTGATTGAGAGGACGATTTTATCTGACTATCTACAACCAGCAGTGGTTGATCTGCTTAGTCTGTACGATCTTTGTAAATTATGGCCAGTATGACCGAACCTGACTCAAAACTCAAGCATTACTTAACGCCATGTGATTGATTAAAACTAGTTTTAAGTTAGGTGCTGTAAAACTAACTTTAAAGTTGGTTCTTTTGTTAGCAAGCAAGAATTCTATAGGACTACTGTAAATCTCAGTAAGTACCTTTAACATAGCAAGTAGCATCTCTCAAGCATTTTACAAAATATGTTATTGATGTTGACATACCTTGCTGATCAAAGCATAGCATGGCCAAACTATATCAGCCACTTTCCAAGCACTTTTTCAACTACGTCACAAGTTCTGGCAGGGATAGTTCATAATTCACATGCACTGAATCATTATGTACCATCAATTTAACTGTTGCTAATCTGTATTTATCTTTTGGCTAAAATAATTATATTGATGATGATGAATCTGTATGAAAGCTAATGTGGCGCCATCTATATCGCCACATGCGAACTACGCATTACACTGACTTAACGTAAAATTTTGTATCGCTCAAGCAGAGTATACCGCGCGACCCATCCCGACATCGATCGTCGGGCAGTAGCCCACCAGGCACAACACCCGTCTGATCGGAGAATCCTCCCTTTTGTATGGAGTATTAGTGAATTTTACACCCTGTTCCTCATGCCTCTATACTAACACTCCAAAAATGCTTGTTTGTTACTTTGATCTAAAGAAGGACATAGGATACAATAATTTTATTTGGACATAATTTATTGGTGTAATTTCCTTAGGGTGCTAGTGAATATGGTAATAACTAAAATGAATAATCATGTGTTTTCACTTGCAGGTGATAGCAGTAGCGCGGACAGCAGACTTGGTGCTAATGATGCTGGATGCCACAAAGCCCTATGTGCACAGACAGCTGCTGGAGAAGGAGTTGGAGAGTGTGGGCATCAGGCTGAACAAACCTAAGCCCAATATTTATTTCAAAGTATGTTGTCATTATTCATGTGCATTTTTTCAATTTACTGCAGATTGATTGACTGTTTGATTAGACCTGCAATTAACCATTAAGTAACTTAGTATTTAATAGCGACCCGCCCCGGCTTCGCACGGGTGCAATGGAGAAACACTGATAATTTTAGAGCCATTATTTCTCGTAAAAAGTATAGGATAAAAAATGGTTACTGTGGGTTATCCCTAAGAGATAGACATATACCATCGCGGACTTTTTTGTAGACCTTTTTAAGGTGTACAATACTGTAGTACATTATTTTGATCTATCTCGAATGGTTCAGCCAGCGTTTACAATGTAAGCGCAAAAAAATGTGTTTATCTACGACATCACATTAGAAACAAAAACCGCATCAAAATCCGTTGAGTAGTTTTAAAGATATAAGCATATATAGGGACAGACAGACAGGGAAGCGACTTTGTTTTATACTATGTAGTGATACGAAAGTAGCTGTCTGTCTGTCACCTTTTTACGCATAAATCGAGCTACTTTTCATTCTGGATATTTGTGTTAAAAAAAATATATGGAATACAAACTAACCTGTGTTAATTAATGAGTAGTCATTTCTTTAAAAAAAATGGTTTTGCTTTCCAGGTGAAGAAGGGCGGCGGTCTCTCCTTCAACTCGACGTGTCAGCTAACCAAGGTTGACGAAAAACTGGTGCAAATGATTCTGCATGAATACAAGATATTTAATGCTGAGGTAAAAAACAACAAATTCGATAAGCTAAATAGTAGTACATGATTGTTGGCTGTTGATGAAAGGTACTAACTACCTAGTCAGGCTAACACACACAGCGTGACAAAATTCTGAACATGCATCATCTCACGCCGAAATGTGTCATAAATATTTTTACGCATGAGCATGACATAATTTTGTCTCGCTTATGAACTTTTTTCTGGTAAAGGCAATTTTTTTTTTTGTAGTATTCTGTGTTGTCGTGAAAAATAAATGCGGGATTTTGTTACAACTTCATAAGAAATGTCCCCTTCTTGCTTTTTCATTCTGTTAATTGACCATTTTACAAGTTACCTTTTAACATAATCCGTTGACCATTTTGCAAGTTTCCTTTGGACAGAATTATATCTAGGTACCTATAGAGTTTTGATGATCGGTCAGTCAGTGAGTGAGTGAGTGACAAAATTAAGAAACTTTGACTAGTTATAATTCTTAAACTACTGGTTCAAATCGAATGAAATTACCTGATAGTTACTGAAAATTCAGGCTTCTGGTTTTATTCACAACAAAGTTATAGGGGGGTCGAAAAGGGCCTGCACTGTTTCGAGAAAAGAATGGTACGGCTGTGCCGCTTTTTTGCTCGACTTGGCGATTAATAATAGGTTTTTATGGTTCCATCATCCTTCTGCCATCATCCCAATTTATTTGAGGTCGGTGCGGCATGTCTTCATGTCTATCTATCTAAGGGTGCGTTTCCACTGAAGCGGAGCTGTGCGAAGCGGAGCAGAGACGTGCAGGAATCGACTAATCGCAATGGTTGAAATCCTCTTCTCGTCTGTGATTGGACGATTCCTACACGTCTCCGCTCCGCTCCGCCCAGCTCCGCTTAAGTGGAAACGCACCCTAAAGTCACCCCCTTTTTAGTCATATCATCTTCCACACAATCCATCTTTGCTTTTACCTTTTATAGACACATCTACATTTATGTTCTTCCTTATTCTGAAATTGCAAGAAAACCTTTCTTTCTCGTTAAATGATAAATGATAAATGATTTTATTTTCTGTAAGTAGGTTTGTACAAACACTTTTACATGTCAATCATATTTTTTAAACTAGATGAGGTCGGCGTTTCCTATCTGACTACTCTGAGAAGAAAGGCCGAAACAAACTCAGAGGTCACAGTCTCTTTTAAAGTCCAGACATAATCTTGGTCAGATCATGTGAAGACCATGCAGATTGGTGTCTGAAATGGTCTTTTGAGTAAAGAACCACACAGATTGAGCGGACCTGTCCAGTCAGTGCACGCATTTGTCAAAAATTGTGTAGCTCAACTCAGAACTTGAGGAGCCTTACGATTCGACGAACAATACCAATGAAAGGACATTTGGGTAGGCCGCATAAATTACTCAAACTGCCAGACCATGATTAAAACTAACTAAGAAGGAAAAAAGAAAAAAGAAATGACCCACATAGTCTTCACACTCACAATAATAATAATAAAAAATAAGATACTATACAAAGTAAATATCCATGTCATTGTTTATATAAAATTCATCAATGTCAATGTGTATATAAAAATCCGGACATCATCTTTGATCTTTGAGGACCATGTAGATTGGTGTCTGAAGTGGTATTTTGAGGGAAGAACCACACAGATTGAGTGGACCTGTGCAGTCAGTGCACGCATTCGTCAGTAACCGTGCAGCTCAACTCAGAACTTAAGGAGCTCAACGATTCGACGAGCAATACCAAGGACAGAACATTTGTGTAGACCGCATAAACCACTCAAACTGCCAGACCATGATTAAAACGGAAACAATGACCCACATAGTCCTCACATTCACAATAATTAAAATAATATAAGACTTTAAACAGTAAATGTTCATGTCATGTCATAAATAGATATTTAGAAAGAAAAAAAATAACAAAAGTGTAAATCAGCAAAATAAAAAATAAACAACATTCACTGTCTAGACCTATTGGAGCAGCTCAATCCCAAGCGTTTTTGTCCTCAATATAGTCTTTTACAGTATAATAGGCTTTCTGGCATAGTTTTAGCTTTATAAAAGATTTGAATTTATTAATGCTTAGTTCTTGAATGTGGCTAGGAAGTTTATTATAAAAACGTATACATTGGCATCTAAACGAGCCACCTATTTTCTTGAGCCTTGTTGTAGGAACAACAAATTTATGTTTGTTCCTAGTATTTATATTATGGATATCACTGTATTTCTTAAACAGATTAATATTTTTATGTGCATACAAAAGATTATCATAAATGTACTGAGAAGGCACAGTCATTATATTAATCTCTTTAAATTTGTCTCTGAGGGAGTGTCTGGGACTTAATTTATAAATGGAACGAATTGCCCTTTTTTGTAAAATAAAAATTATCTGAATTTCGGCGGCATTTCCCCACAACAGAATACCGTATGACATCACACTATGAAAATAACTAAAGTAAACTAAACGGGCTGTCTCTAAATCAGTTAAGTCACGAATTTTCCTAACGGCGTATGCTGCAGAGCTAAGCTTTTTTGACAATTTATCTATATGGGGGCCCCATTGAAGCTTGGCATCCAAAGTTATGCCTAAGAATACTGTGGTATTTTCGGGTTTTAACTCTTCAGCCTTTATGAGAACACTAGTTTCTACTTGTCTAACATTTGGTATCGTAAACTTAATACATTTGGTTTTTTTTTCGTTAAGAAGTAAATTATTAACATTAAACCAGTTAACTACTTTTGCGAGGGCACTATTTATACTGTCAGTAACCAGCTGTTGACGTTTGAGTTTAAATAAAAGTGAAGTGTCATCTGCAAACAACACTATATCATGTTCATCCTTTATGAGGTAAGGCAAGTCATTGATATAAACAATAAATAAAAATGGTCCAAGTATTGAGCCCTGTGGGACCCCCATTCTTACTACAGATCCGGGTGACCTTTTCCCGTTAACATCAACTCTCTGAATCCTATCACTTAAGTAAGAAGTGAGAAGATCCAGAGAGGCGTTCCGGATTCCGTAGTGGTGTAGTTTCCTGATTAAGGTTTCATGAAGAACACAATCGAATGCCTTGGACAAATCACAAAAGATGCCCAAAGCATCGCATTTGTCCTCCCATGCATTATAAATATGTCCTAAAAGTTCAACTCCGGCATCGGTAGTTGAACGACCCCTTGTAAAACCGAACTGTTTATTATTCAGTAATTTATTGTTATTGAAAAATCTTTGCAATTGATTTAAAATAAGTTTTTCATAAATTTTACTAAAGGTGGGTAGTACGGAAATAGGTCTATAATTAGTAGGGTCTGATGTACTACCTGATTTAAACAACGGTATTATTTTACTGTGTTTCATAAGATCAGGAAACTCACCACATTGAATACAATTATTAAATATAACAGCTAAAGTAGGTGCTACAATGTTTATAATTGTCTTAGCAACATCCACAGAATTACCCCATAGATCTGCAGTCTTTTTAACATTTAACATGTGAAAAGTTTTAATTATATCTGTACAAGTGACAAATTCGAAGTGAAATTCCGAATCACAAACTGGAACGTTTTCCTTAAGTAAAGACTCTGCAGCAGTGGGTGATGAGCTTAGAGATTTAGTGGTTGACACAGGAATCTCTGCAAAGAAATTTTCAAAGGCCGCGGCAACCTGGGAATCTGATCTAATTACATTGTCATCAATAGCAAGGCTGTAGTCACTACTTCGGTTGCATGACCTTCCTGTTTCGCTATTAATGACATTCCAAGTCATTTTAATAATGTTATTACTATTTTTAATTTTTGAACTCAAATAACGTGACTTGGCCATACTACAGACTGTTTTAAATATTTTAGAATAATTTCAGGTGCTATTCCGCGAAGATGCGACCGCGGACGACCTGATCGACGTGATCCTCGCGAACCGTGTGTACCTGCCGTGCCTCTACGTGTACAACAAGATCGATCAAATCTCTATCCAGGAGGTCGACAGGATAGCCAGGCAGCCACACTCTGTTGTTGTTAGGCAAGTTTTGATTTAGCCCTGTCTGCGTGATACTGTTACCAAAATGATACTGTTTTTATATTCAGATTTGTTTATTTTAATCAAAATTATACCCAAAACCTGCCTAGACTTTCCTCAACTATGTTGGGGTCAGCATCCAGTCTAACCGGTTGCAGCTGAATACAAAATTGTACCCATGATAAGATAAACTTTTATAAACTTTTTAATTCATGACAGCCCACTGTGTCACCCTTTGTAAAATTTTTATACAAGGTGTAACTTAAATAACGCACAACCTCTTAAGGGGTCATTGTACTCATCATTATGAACAACTTTTACTATGGGACCAAACCTGAAATCGCGAAAAAAAAAATCAGCTGTTCCCTACATTTATGTTCGCATAACTCGTCAAAATGTAGGGAACAGCTGATTTTTTTTTCGCGATTTCAGGTTTGGTCTCATAGTAAAAGTTGTTCATAATGATGAGTACAATGACCCCTTAAGAGGTTGTGCGTTATTTAAGTTACACCTTGTATTTATGTCTGTAATTTGTATGGTGTACATAATAAAGAGTATTCTATTCTATTCTATTCTTGTTTTGCATTTCAGTTGTAACATGAAGCTGAACCTAGACTTTCTATTGGAAACGCTTTGGGAGTACCTGTCCCTAATCCGAGTTTACACCAAGAAGCCTGGTCAGCCCCCAGATTTTGATGATGGTCTTATTCTGAGGAAGGTATGTATAACATTGTCTATTCTATAAATCAGTTTATTTTCATATAAAATGTCTCGACGCAAGGTCGTGCGAGAGATGAAAAATCATAACCTCCCGTGCGCAGTACGCAGCGTACCCGGACTGCAGCAGTCCGGCACCAACCGTCTAAATTGAAAGCGCCCTTATAATTATTATCAACGCAAATGTTAAAAAAAATGGCAGTTCTACGTGGAGAGAAAAATCTTAGTAAAATTACTGTGTTGTCTCATAATCTGAGTGCATTTGAGTGGTAATGGAAAAATTACCATGTAGTCTAGCACAGTAAAAATTCACATGCTCTACAGTAAAATTTATTGGACAAATAGTGAATTTTTCCCAATCTCACTCAGAAAATTTTCTGTAGATGTCACTTGCACTCACTTTACAGTAAACGAGCACAGTAATTTTTCTAAGAATTTTGTCTCTGTGTAGGTTAATGTGTTTTGAAAAAACAAAAAACATTTTGAACAAACAAATCAAATGCAAGGTTTAGTTTCGGTATTGTTGCCATCGCGGGCAAAATCTGGATGAGGCTAGCACATGAGCGTGGGGAACAAGAAAAGAGAGGTCTATGTTCAGCTGTGGGTGAAGTCAGGCTGTGGATGATGAAGATGATTAAACCCTTTGTGGAATACAGACATGATCTTGATGATGTTACATAACATAATATTCACGCCTGTTTATCCTGAAAGCTTTGCCAGTTTTTTTTTAAGTCTCATGTAATAGGAGGTGAAACTACTGCTATCAATTGGGCACAAATCCTGACTGTGCTGCTCCTGAACAGTTTCTCATGAAAAACCTCAATAACAAAATCAAACCCAGGATCTCAGTAGTAGCGCTTGCAGCACTAGACGAACGAAACAGCCGAGGCTTGATAGTGTTATGAAGGATGAGGAGAAAAGAGAGTGTCCTCCGACCAGACAAGTGTCGTGTCTGGTGGCCAAGTGCACGACGGTTGTTTTTTTTTTTTTTTTGTGAATGGCACCTCGCAGTTCAACCTATGAGTTTGTCGACTGCATAACCAGGCTTGCCAGTGGATGCCTCAATAAATTAAGGCCTCCAGCCAGGGCTTAAAAAAATCTTTAAGCGACTAACACGCTAAGGGCACCCTCTTTGGGGTACGGACCTCGGCTTAGGGCGTCGCTGGGAGAGGGCAGCGAGGGACAGGCTGGATCGGAATTATTTAGGGACGAATTTAAAACTACAGTCTCAGCGGCGCAGGCTGGCTCGAGTAAAGGTCGGAGTGGGCTGGACGGTTAATGTTAGGACGTTGTATATATGCTAGTTGCGCGGTAAACACTGCTTGCGCG
The DNA here is from genome assembly GCA_949629135.1 of Eremobia ochroleuca. NCBI lineage: Eukaryota > Metazoa > Arthropoda > Insecta > Lepidoptera > Noctuidae > Eremobia > Eremobia ochroleuca. The sequence continues at coordinate 4,627,028 of OX451391.1, read as the reverse complement.
ATGAAGGATTTTGCGTGACGTAAGTGTGATCCGTAGTTCGCATGTGGCGATGTAGATGCCGCCACAGTGTTATACTCATAAATAATCTTTTACCTCTTCCAGGGTGTGACAATAGAGCACGTCTGCCACTCCATTCACCGCACTCTGGCCGCTGCGCTGAAATACGCGCTCGTGTGGGGTACCAGCACAAAGTACTCGCCGCAAAGGGTCGGGATCGGCCACACAGTACAGGACGAAGACGTCGTGCAACTCATCAAGAAGTAGCAGTGGCCTGTTTGTTATGATTACGAGTCGATGGTCTTTTGCTTGGACGTCGATTGCTTGAAGTTTGGACTATACTAAGCGGTGTGTGTTGGTTGGTTTGACTCAGTGTATCTGGTATCCTTTCGCAGTTATTTTACTTCTGATTTTGCGTCACCGTCAATGTGATCTCTATACGCGTTACAATAAGGTTGCTGCCACCGACTAGAGGCAAAATTACTGTGAACGGACTGTGTAGACGTTGAACCACTGTAAGTACAGTCCTTTCATAGTTATTTTTACCTTTGACAGCAGCAACCCGAAACCAACCTTATTACAACGAAAATAAAAATCACTATAATTTTGACACACTGTGATGACAGGAACCCAATAGCAACCTTATTGCCATGAGAATAATAATCAAGGTAATTTAGACACAGTTTGTGATGACAGGAACCCAATAGCAACCTTATTGCCATGAGAATAATAATCAAGGTAATTTTGACACAGTTTGTGATGACATGAACCCAATAGAAACCTTATTGCCATGAGAATAATAATCAAGGTAATTTAGACACAGTTTGTGATGACAGGAACCCAATAGCAACCTTATTGCCACGACAATAATCATCATCTGCCTAGCCTTTTCCCAACTATGTTGAGGTTGGCTTCCAGTCTAACTGTATGCAGCTGAATACCAGTATTTTACACGGAGCGACTGCCTATCTGACCTCCACAACCCAGTTACTGGGTAATACGATACCCGTTGGCATGACTGGTTGTTAGACTTTCTGGCTCCTGACTACCCGTAACGACTGTCAAAGATCCACGAATGACAGCAGGGACCCAAGTGCTTTCCGAGGGACGGAGGGGTCTCGGTATGTAAAGATGGTCACCCATTCACAGGCCAACCGCGGCAAGCGTAGCTTAACCTGATCGATCGACCTGTGCGGCTGTTATTATTTAGCCACGGGCCCCTCAATTTTTTTAATTTTAAATCACTAATTTTGACAGTGATACGAAATCAGAGGTAAAGTCACTGAACGGAATGTACTTAGGAAATGAAAACTGTCAAATGTATGATGTAAACTCTGCCCCTTTCCTCTCCCGCACGATTGCTCTGCCTAAACGCTCGCGTTGATCGACCGTAAGGATATAATACTTAGACTGTGCTTATATAGTATTTTTGTGTGAAGCTGTAATTGGTTGCAAAGTTACAGAAAGTTGGCAGAAAAAAGCTGGCTTTTGACTTTCGACTTCCATAAATTAAAACGTAGTGATTTAAAACGTTTCACAGACCAACACTCAGCGCTTAATTCCGTTTAAACGTATTTGAAGACTATTGAATTCTATATTATGTATGAGAATAGCTAGATTTTCAGTTATGTTTAATCATTCTACGGAATGAAACCTGTTTTATATCGATAGGTATGTTATTACGACAGTGCATGACTGAGTATGTACAGCCCGATACAAACTTTATGGCGGCTCGGAACATGAGGCGAGTCGCTGCGCAGTAACAAATTCACCTGACAGCGGGGGTGAGGGGTGAGGTACTGCGCAATTCAGAGCTGCCATAAAATTTGATTCGGGCTGTCACACGAAGATGGTTCCGATATCATTATTATTACTGCTTATACAAATTAATCGTACAATAATAGCCGAGTTTACATTTTTAGTATACTATATGGGAATTAAACTTTTAATTATACATTTTAAGTCTTAATTTATTTTGTTGTGTATGCCCATTTTTTAAGACAACTAAAAATATTAAATTCAAGATAAATAATAATGGATGGCAGTTCAAGAACAATGTCGTTGTATTGTGATAAGCTGGTTAATTAATTTTGTTTATTTCTTTTGATTTTTTAATGTATTATGAATATCTAACGGATACCCATAGAGGAACTTAATGTGAGATTATATAAATACAGTAGATACTGTACAATATATTTGATACATTAAGCAAAATAAATAATGTTACAGTACAGTATAGTCATCATAAATATTGACTATATTCCTAAGTACTGTTATAGTGCCTGAATCAATAAAAGCCAGAGAGCAAACAAAGCAATAAGAATTTCGTTGTTATTTAATGTGTTTGTATAGGAAAAGGTCATATTGTATATACTCATTATACTTTTGCATTAAAATAAATAACTTTTTTAAATGCAGCTTAGTTTTTTATTTCATTTAGTTACCTGCCCCACCACCGAAGAGGAAGCGATTAGCTATCAACGAGATTTTCTCGTTCAAGTAACGTACAAAAGATTGTAGGACTCGTACAAGTAAAGAGATACATAGTATATCTATTACTAGCGGCCCGCCCCAGTTTTGGTGTTGTGATCCCTGACCCGACCACGACATGGAACGGAGATTTTACTATGGCACAAAATGGTTATTTTAATTGTGTTTTATTGTGCCACTTATCCCAGGAATTTGTGCCTTGTACTTTTTGAGTAATAGGAGTACGATTGTGGTCGGGCTGGGGATCACGGTTCCTGACCCGACCACAACCAGATCTAATAAAATATCAATAGTGGGAAGTTAAATGATAAATGATTTATTTTCTGTAAGTAGGTTTGTACCATTGAGATGGGATATAACAGGAGATGCCCTGTTATTCTATACACGGTTGTAGGTAGGTGCCAGAGCAGCCATCTTTGTCGCCAAGTTTCGTGGTAGTTCAGCTGTCAAATGGTTGTTTATTTTTTGTATTATTGAGATTTGCGAGAAAATTACGAGGACTTTACCTTTAAAACTGCATGTAAATGTTGAAAAACAGCAATTCAACATGCCTGTGTGTTGTATTGTGAAATGTGGTGCAAGGAAGAATGAAAATCAACCTCAACTTTCTTTGCACAGGTTAGTAGCCGGTTTTCATGCAATAACACATACAATAATAGACATTCGATGATATAATTGTAACGCGATCATGAATTTATGGCTAAAGTATTGATATTTGGGTGAATTTCCGTATAAAAGACCTTTTTATTATTTTGTTAATTCATTCGTTTGTTTACAATAATATGTCATAATAGAATAGTGTTGTACCGTTGCCTAATAGTTTCCGGAACTAGTTCCTCCGCTGGAACGATATCGGTATATTCTGCTATGTTAACATAAATAGTCCTGCGTCTTATTAGCTCCGATTGACCTTGCTAGGTCCGGCCCGTGGTTCACAGCACCAAAATCAAAATATTTTCTTTCACATAAACCTACATGGGCACTTATGAAACGTCAGCCTTGTTGTAGGAACAACAAATTTGTGTTTGTTCCTAGTATTTATATTATATATATCACTGTATTTTTAAACAGATTATATTTTTATGTGCATACAAAAGATTATCATAAATGTACTGAGAAGGCACAGTCATTATATTAATATCTTTAAAGTCTCTGAGGGAGTGTCTGGGACTTAATTTATAAATGGAACGAATTGCCCTTTTTTGTAAAATTAAAATTGTCTGAATATCGGCGGCATTTCCCCACAACAGAATACCGTATGACAGCACACTATGAAAATAACTAAAGTAAACTAAACGGGCTGTCTCTAAATCAGTTAAGCCACGAATTTTCCTAACGGCGTATGCTGCAGAGCTAAGTTTTTTTGACAATTTATCTATATGGGGGCCCCATTGAAGCTTGGCATCCAAAGTTATGCCTAAGAATATTGTGGTATTTTCGGGTTTTAACTTTTCACCCTTTATGAGAACACTAGTTTCTACTTGTCTAACATTTGGTATCGTAAATTTAATACATTTTGTTTTTTTTTTCGTTAAGAAGTAGATTATTAACATTAAATCAGTTTACTACTTTTGCGAGGGCACTATTTATACTGTCAGTAACCAGCTGTTGACGTTTGAGTTTAAATAAAAGTGAAGTGTCATCTGCAAACAACACTATATCATGTTCATCCTTTATGAGGTAATGCAAGTCATTGATATAAATAATAAATGAAAATGGTCCAAGTATTGAGCCCTGGGGGAACCCCATTCTTACTACAGATCCGGGTGACCTTTTCCCGTTAACATCAACTCTCTGAATCCTATCACTGAAGTAAGAAGTGAGAAGATCCAGAGAGGGTGTCGGATTCCGTAGTGGCAAAGTTTCCTGATTAAGGTTTCATGAAGAATACAATTGAATGCCTTGGACCAATCACAAAAGATGCCCAAAGCATCGCATTCGCAAAGTATTACTTTTGTAAGCCTATTTTACTAATCATTACTAATCAAACGTTATATTTGAACGATAATTGAACGTTATATTTGTTAATCATTATCATACCAATAAACAAAGGCAAAAAAAAATACTTTTATTTTATTTTTACTCCACCACTCATTAACACAATAATATAAGCATCCCATCCCATTCACGGAGAATGTGATGGGAAGTTTATATTATTCATTCACCCTAGTGATTATCTTGTTTTTCACTAGGGTCCGCATACCTAACAGAAACTACTGCTCTCTGGCCTTCCAACCCAAAGGTATAATATGCGAAAGCACCTGTTTTTGGGCATATGGATACATATCTCTTCACGCTGTTTTCCTTCACTTTAATACGTAAACGTGATGCAATTAAAAAGTGTTTTTTAATTCTGTGCGGAAAAAACACTTGGCATTAATTTTATTTTCAGGGAAGAAAGTTGATTGCGATAATTTGACAGTTTCGGGTAGCTTGATGTGCTGGCGTCTGTACCTATCGATAAATAGTTCATATGAGTCTTTTACGCATAACAAAAGATTAGAAATAAAGTATTTTCGCATACTGTATTTTTATGCAAAATTATAAAGTATGTTTATCGAAAATAAACTAGGATACGTTACTATAAAGTAGGCAACCTTAGTTAGAACGGACTATAAGTTAGTATACTATATTATGATCCAAACGTGATAACTAGTACGACTCGTATTTAGTATCGATACTCGTTATAGTAACAACAATGTTCCTTGATTGATACAACCCTAGCAATGGCAGCCATTTTTTGAGACAATATGAGTTGTAGGTAGGCACCCTTTTTTCGTGGGTATTTCCAGTCCATATATATATGTCTATGGTTTGTACAAACACTTTTACATGTCAATCATATTTTTTTTAAACTAGATGAGGTCGGCGTTTCCTATCTGACTGCTCTGAGAAGAAAGGCCGAAACAAACTCAGAGGTCACAGTCTCTTTTAAAGTCCAGACATAATCTTGGTCAGATCATGTGAAGACCATGTAGATTGGTGTCTGAAATGGTCTTTTGAGTAAAGAACCACACAGATTGAGCGGACCTGTCCAGTCAGTGCACGCATTTGCCAAAAATCGTGCAGCTCAACTCAGAACTTGAGGAGCCTTACGATTCGACGAACAATACCAATGAAAGGACATTTGGGTAGGCCGCATAAATTACTCAAACTGCCAGGTCATGATTAAAACTAACTAAGAAGGAAAACAGAAAAAAGAAATGACCCACATAGTCTTCACACTCACAATAATAATAACAAAAAATAAGATACTTTACAAAGTAAATATCCATGTCATTGTTTATATAATATTCATCAATGTCAATGTGTATATAAAAATCCGGAAATAATCTTTGATCTTTGAGGACTATGTAGATTGGTGTCTGAAGTGGTCTTTTGAGGAAAGAACCACACAGATTGAGTGGACCTGTGCAGTCGGTGCACGCATTCGTCAGTAACCGTGCAGCTCAACTCAGAACTTAAGGAGCTCAACGATTCGACGTGTAATACCAAGGACAGGACATTTGTGTAGACCGCATAAACCACCCAAAGTGCCAGACCATGATTAAAACGGAAACAATGACCCACATAGTCCTCACATTCACAATAATTAAAATAATATAAGACTTTAAACAGTAAATGTTCATGTCATTCTGTATATAAATAGATATTTAGAAAGAGAAAAAAAAAACAAAAGTGTAAATCAGCAACAAATAAAAAATAAACAACATTCACTGTATTACTTGCAATAGGTCTAGCTATTGGAGCAGCTCAATCCCAAGCTTTTTTGTCCTCAATATAGTCTTTTACAGTATAATAGGCTTTCTGGCATAGTTTTAGCTTTATAAAAGATTTGAATTTATTAATGCTTAGTTCTTGAATGTGGCTAGGAAGTTTATTATAAAAACGTATACATTAAACGTATACATTGAAGTTACTGATTATGCCAAAAATATGTGTCAAATTGTGCCTATGGCACACAACGCATTAAGTCAAGTAGTCACACTCTATGTATAATTTAGTCTGCAATTAAACATTTGAAGTCTGTTAGTTATGATTTAACTGAACTGTTGTCGTAACAAAACTGGTCATATAGGGTTACAGAGTAAGAAATAAAAATGGAGTTTATTTTGTCAGCTTTCTTATTACCTATTATATTTACAGAAAACGTCTACGTAAATTCAAATATAATAGTAAACGTCTATTATATTTGAATTTATATTTGAATTTTACAGAAAACGTCAGTCTAAAAACCATGTTTTTTATACTTATTTTAAAAGGTTAATTCTTAACTATTAACTTCTTGACCCCTGTATTAATAGTAAAAGTATGCAGCAAGGGTTCAGCTTGCACTGGTACTGTTTAAACGAGTTAATTTATGTTTAAATTTCAACTTATCGTTATGATGTGGGTTACGGAACCCTCAGGATACGAACCCGATTCGCATTTGACCGGTTTTTTATACAAGCTTAACACACTAATATAATGCTACAAAACATAGTGGTTGTAATTTTTTTTTAGAAATACATATATACGCGTACGAAGTCGTGAACACATCCAGTAAAATAAAAAATAAAACGCTATATATAAAGTGCTTTATATATTAGCATAATTTCACGAAATAAAACTGCTTGCAAAGTCGTAGTAAAATTGCATAGCGTGTGATTGACACACTTTATTTCTTGATTATCCAATTTTATCCGAATCAAGATATATTCTGTGACATGAATAGTAAAAGAATTTCGTGTGCTATAGGCACAATTTGACACATATTTTTGGCATAATCAGTAACTTCCCACTATTGATATTTTATTACATAGTTTTATTAGATCTGGTTGTGGTCGGGTCAGGAACCGTGATCCCCAGCCCGACCACAATCGCACTCTTATTACTCAAAAAGTACAAGGCACAAATTCCTGCGATAAGTGGCACAATAAAACACAATTAAAATAACTATTTTGTGCCATAATAAAATCTCCGTTCCATGTCGTGGTCTGGTCAGGAATCACAACACCAGTTTTGCACGGGTGCAGTGTTTTTCTTTTCGAATTTTCTTTCATACAAACATTTTCCTGGCAATACCGAACACAACAAAAAAAGAAGTATCTAATTTGGTGCAGCCATTCGGAAGTTATGCACGTACAGATATTTCGGTGACTTTTTTTTTATACTACGTAAGGATTAGTTGATTGCTGATAGTAGTTGCTAGCCCTACTCGCTTCTTGTTAGTCGCCGGGGCGATGCCGGTGTGACAGCTGTCTTAATTATTGCAAAATGCAATAAACGCGTTCTTGACACAGCTTAATAGGTATTGATGCAGGTGTTACTCTGCCAAACCCCTTAGGGTGCGTCTAGATTTTGTTATATAAGTAACACAAACTGATGTTATCAGTAACACGTCCAAACTATTTAACATTGCTAACTTCTCTATAGAAACATGTGGTATAACTATGTTTTATAACATGTTCTGTTATATGGTATGAACACACCTTTAGGAATACAGCGCGACGTCAATTATCTCTTGTGAAATTTTAGCTGTCTTTGGCTAATACTGTAGGAGTGCAGGGTTGGTTGCATAGAGTATGAGTAAATGCAATAAAACTAAACCTTAATGGTAAATAAATAGATACGGTAGTCATTTATTTCCATAAACACCACATTTGCACTAACACCTTATCTTATAGATTACAAATTATTCTAGATAAATTATGATAATAACATAAGTTTATGCTAGTATTCAAGATTGGGGTTCCTCTAAAATATTGAGGACATCTGCTTCGGCGTTCGCGACCGCCCACCTATGTTCTGTGATCTCTAGGGCTTCCCACTCAGCCTTGAAGGCGGCTTTGGGGTCTTGAGGCATCGCCATAGCGGCACCAGACATTTGTTCTTGCATTATCTTTGACTGATCAGCAGCTGTGGACAGAGATATTTTCTTAGTGATCAAAACTTTTTTCTAAAATAATTGAGGAGTGACGGAACAAAAAATGATAATTCCATAATGTCCAACTTTTCACAAAAGGTCAAAAACCTGACATTTCTTTGCCTTTGTACATTTTAAAAACATTCCATTACATTCTCTGTATAAAACCTCCGACTTCAGAGGCTATTTACTACAAGAATTAACATGATTTGAACCATACCAGCCTACAGGTTGAAGTAACTTTTTTTTTTTTTCAAATAGTGGAAATATAATTTTTTGTTCCGTCACTCGTCCTCAATTAGGGTGTATCTAATTGTAAGTTGTAAAGATAAATTATACTTCTCATGTAAACCCTATAGAAACGTTGGTAGGGTGAAACCAGCAGCAGCATAGCAGTTTTCTTGTGTAATAAATCAAGACAACTAAGATGAGAAAGAAAGAAAATATGTTTGCTTGCAGTAAACATGATGCAAAAAAAGAACACAAACATAACAATTAACAATTTTGAGGAAAATATACGTCACATCCACGCAAAATGGCCATCACTCAGCATTATGCTGCGACCCTATACGAGACAGAGCTCAGTGCTGGTTGTCAGCTACTGCTGGCGCAACTGTAACTAAAGTATAGAAAGCAAGAATACCATTGTTCTCTCCCAAGACTAGGGCATAGATGGTGCGCAGACCGAACACGTTGAGGAAATACCAGGAAGCAGAGGAGACCCACGACGCGTCCAGGTACGCGAGCTCCACGCCACGCTGCAACATCGGCTTGAAGCGAAGTGTTAGCGGGAATGGCACCTTGGCTGTGGGAGAAAAGAAAAATGGTTTAAATTTTGGCAAAAACTGAATACTTCTTACTTGAATGTCAAGAGTGTGATGAGTTGAATGTGCACAGAAAATGTATGAAATAATATTTCGACTATAATTTATGGAGGCTGCTGGTATTAGCTTTTATTTCTTTAACTAGATTACAACCATAAAATGTTAACAATAACTTTACAAAGCTTTATCCAATCCTTGAGCCTGATAATCTACCCCTACAAAATTGCTTTGTCATTATTATTCATTTATTGCATTCCATGCTTTAAAAAAGATGTTAAAAAAGGCTTAAGCTAGGTACAAAAATATTAAACCTGTAAGGACACAGCAAAAGAAAAAAAAAATATTACAAAAAAAAAAATTAAAACTTTTATTTATATAAAAATCTAGGTATTTAAATCAATTGAACAATAAAATAATGACATAAATAGTTATTCAGATTAGGCACAAGAATTATCAGTACGCTTCAAGCTTTTTGATCGTGATTGGTATCAAGTTTGCAAAGTAAGAAACCATCCAATTTTGAAAAAACCTTGAAATCAGTCATCATTTGTAGTTCTATCTACAGAATCACAATTAGAATGATTAATGATAATGATAAATGATAAATAAATGATAAATGATAAATGATTTATTTTCTGTAAGTAGGTTTGTACAAACACTTTTACATGTCAATCATATTTTTTAAACTAGATGAGGTCGGCGTTTCCTATCTGACTACTCTGAGAAGAAAGGCCGAAACAAACTCAGAGGTCACAGTCTCTTTTAAAGTCCAGACATAATCTTGGTCAGATCATGTGAAGACCATGCAGATTGGTGTCTGAAATGGTCTTTTGAGTAAAGAACCACACAGATTGAGCGGACCTGTCCAGTCAGTGCACGCATTTGTCAAAAATTGTGTAGCTCAACTCAGAACTTGAGGAGCCTTACGATTCGACGAACAATACCAATGAAAGGACATTTGGGTAGGCCGCATAAATTACTCAAACTGCCAGACCATGATTAAAACTAACTAAGAAGGAAAAAAGAAAAAAGAAATGACCCACATAGTCTTCACACTCACAATAATAATAATAAAAAATAAGATACTATACAAAGTAAATATCCATGTCATTGTTTATATAAAATTCATCAATGTCAATGTGTATATAAAAATCCGGACATCATCTTTGATCTTTGAGGACCATGTAGATTGGTGTCTGAAGTGGTATTTTGAGGGAAGAACCACACAGATTGAGTGGACCTGTGCAGTCAGTGCATTCGTTAGTAACCGTGCAGCTCAACTCAGAACTTAAGGAGCTCAACGATTCAACGAGCAATACCAAGGACAGAACATTTGTGTAGACCGCATAAACCACTCAAACTGCCAGACCATGATTAAAACGGAAACAATGACCCACATAGTCCTCACATTCACAATAATTAAAATAATATAAGACTTTAAACAGTAAATGTTCATGTCATGTCATAAATAGATATTTAGAAAAGAAAAAAAATAACAAAAGTGTAATTCAGCAAATTAAAAAATAAACAACATTCACTGTCTAGACCTATTGGAGCAGCTCAATCCCAAGCGTTTTTGTCCTCAATATAGTCTTTTACAGTATAATAGGCTTTCTGGCATAGTTTTAGCTTTATAAAAGATTTGAATTTATTAATGCTTAGTTCTTGAATGTGGCTAGGAAGTTTATTATAAAAACGTATACATTGGCATCTAAACGAGCCACCTATTTTCTTGAGCCTTGTTGTAGGAACAACAAATTTATGTTTGTTCCTAGTATTTATATTATGGATATCACTGTATTTCTTAAACAGATTAATATTTTTATGTGCATACAAAAGATTATCATAAATGTACTGAGAAGGCACAGTCATTATATTAATCTCTTTAAATTTGTCTCTGAGGGAGTGTCTGGGACTTAATTTATAAATGGAACGAATTGCCCTTTTTTGTAAAATAAAAATTATCTGAATTTCGGCGGCATTTCCCCACAACAGAATACCGTATGACATCACACTATGAAAATAACTAAAGTAAACTAAACGGGCTGTCTCTAAATCAGTTAAGTCACGAATTTTCCTAACGGCGTATGCTGCAGAGCTAAGCTTTTTTGACAATTTATCTATATGGGGGCCCCATTGAAGCTTGGCATCCAAAGTTATGCCTAAGAATACTGTGGTATTTTCGGGTTTTAACTCTTCACCCTTTATGAGAACACTAGTTTCTACTTGTCTAACATTTGGTATCGTAAACTTAATACATTTGGTTTTTTTTTCGTTAAGAAGTAAATTATTAACATTAAACCAGTTAACTACTTTTGCGAGGGCACTATTTATACTGTCAGTAACCAGCTGTTGACGTTTGAGTTTAAATAAAAGTGAAGTGTCATTTTTGCAAGTCATCATACACCAACATTTATTATATAATTTAAAAAAAAAATCACTTACTGGTAAGGAAACCGCTGAACATCCAGTTGATCCAGCCTCCAATGACAATCATAGGCAACACATTAGTCACATTTCCCTTCAGCATGTCAGTCATCATACCAGGGTCGGTCATGGGGTTCTGAAATATTTGTAAATCTTTATTGTTTCTGTTATGCTGCTGATCTATGAGTTAATTCTATAATAAACTCATGCCATTCTATAATGGCATATTTATTAAGAACATCATTTGATTTAGTCTGTATGTGTTTTCTATAAGTTAGACTCTTTAGGAGAGAGCTCTTTAAGTTATTAATTATTTACCTGAGAAGTGGCAGCCCTCTTCTGAATCTTGAAGTATCCAGTCTCTTCATTGTTGAACCAATGGCGGCGCATCGCGAACGACTGCCGGGGCAAGTACTTCCCGTTCTCTCGTAGTAAGCGAGCGCGGATCATTACTTGACTGAAATTCAATTCAACTCAAAGTTAAAGCTAAAAATATTACTTACTTCTACTAACTTCTTAACTTCATATCACTACATAGTATAAAACAAAGTCGCTTCCCTGTCTGTCTGTCCCTATATATGCTTAGATGTTTAAAACTGCTCAACGGATTTTGATGCGGTTTTTTTTAATAGATAGAGTAATTCAAGAGGAAGGTTTATATGTATAATACATGCATAATATAGTAGAGAAACACTGATAATTTTAGAGGTTTCTAATGTTATGTCGTAAATAAACACATTTTTTTGCGCTTACATTGTAAACGCTGGCTGAACCCGTCGAGATAGATCAAAATAATGTACTACAGTATTGTACAACTTAAAAAGGTCTACAAAAAAGTCCGCGATGGTATATGTCTATCTCTTAGGGATAACCCACAATAACCATTTTTATCCTATACTTTTTACGAAAAAAATTATCAGTGTTTCTCCATTGCACCCGTGCGAAGCCGGGGCGGGTCTCTAGTCATTTATAAAGGTTCTTTGCTCTAAATATGGTGGTTTTAAATAAAATATTTTATCGAAAGACCCAACGTTTGCTAAATGAAGTCGTATGACTGTAAATGGAAATGAAGATCATATATTACACTTAGTTAAATATTGATAGGTTATATTCTCGTAAAATGGATACAAATTTTTATTGGCACATCTATTATAATATGAACATATAGATAAACCTCATTATTTACCTGTCTTGAACCTGGAGAAGCTCAATCTTCTTCTGGGAGGACAAAATTAGTGATACATAGTGCCGTACTATACCAACCAAGAAGGTGATGATTACGATGGGAAGGAATACCCATAACCTTATTTTTGGATCTAGGAGTAGTTCAGCCATTGTGATAAAATTTAAAATAAACTAACACTTATTCAGTAATATCAGAAAATTGATTTAAAAAATAAGGAAACATTTGCTGAACGACACTTCAATTAATTAAAAGTGACTTGACAGTTGACACATGATGACATGACGGAGTTCTCTTGACAGCCGTCAAGCAACCCTGCTATCATGACAGAGTCGGAAACACTTGGTAAAACTAAACGGAGGTAATTAATTAAAATCACAGTAACTTCCATAGTTTTCTGTATACATAAAAAATTAAAAATTATCCTAGCACATTCAAAATCATTACAGAAATGCTTTTCCAAGCCTATGACAGAAAAGCCATCAAAGGCAAGTGTAGTAAAAGTTTCTCTGACTCTGTGACCTAATTATAAAAGTGTCAAAACATACACGAAAAGTCAAATTAAACTTATATACGCCAAGTGCATGCCTAATTTCTTCACGGGATTTACGAAAAAACTAAAATCTATAAGTCGTCTTGTACATTTAGTATTCTATCTATGAAGTCGTCCTTAAAACTTCATACAAAAATTCACATTTAAAAGTAAACTAACATTTGCCGATATTTTCAAAATATTGTCTTTCGTTTGTAAAATGCCGCGCGCCAAAGCAAAAGTCGCTGTTACCGCTGATCTATCTCAAAAAACAGTAAAAATTGTAAGCAATAATGCCGAAAGTGAAAATATCGATGAGGTGATAGAAACTGCAAACTCCGCGAGTATTGAATTCAAAATTGAACCGCCAGAATCGTCAGAAGACCAGCTAAGTCCCAGAAATATCGACTTGAGTCAGTTTAGATTTGAGAAGAAACAGCACGTTAAAATTGAATATGAAAAGGATTCCCCGGAGAAAGAGGTAACCAAGTCTTTATTAATTGCTTCTCAAGTTCTAAGTACCTATCTACTTAATTTTCTTCTCCTAAGTTGTTGTTTACTTTTTAATAAGTAACATTGTAAACATTGCTTAAATTATATATTTTTCCGCAGGATGCAAAAGGATTATGGGAGCCAGCTAATTGGGAGGGGTTCCTGTTGAACTTGAGAAATATGAGATCTAACAATGATGCCCCAGTAGACACTATGGGCTGCCATATGAGTGGTGATGAAAAAGCTGCTCCAGAAGTAGGTTGAAGTCTGTTTTCTCCTGTAGTATTAAGTTATTTAATTTTAAGCATCATCTGCAATCCTCAGCATCCCACTGCTGGGTACTGACTGACTTTTGATCTTGCCCTTTCATCTTAGTTCTTTATGTATAAAGCTCATTCTCTCCCTACCCTTATCAGTCACCTGCCCTTATCCCAGTTTATTTGGGGTTGGCACAACATGTCTTTTTCTTGTACATAAAATATACATTTAATTCCCAACTTATCCAAGGACATATTTACAGGTGTACCGATATCAGTGTCTGATATCTCTAATGTTGTCTAGTCAGACAAAGGATCAAGTGACGTTTGCAGCTATGGCGCGGCTCAGGGCTAGAGGGCTAACAGTAGACAGTGTATTAAATATGAGTGATGATGAACTGGGCAAGTTGATATACCCTGTTGGATTTTGGAAGGTAACACTAAAAGTTATTTGTTTGAAAAACAAATTATTCAAATAAACCTGCTGCTTTGCTTCATAGTTAGTTTGGAAGAGTATATTTTCACTTGAAAATGATTTACCCCCTATTTGTAACAGGTAGCAAGGTACACCACATCAATAACTAAAAGAGATTTTAAAAGCAATGATGTTACTTCTATCTAGAATAAAACTCTTTAATTTTTCAGACCAAAGTGAAGTACATAAAGAAAACTACCCAGACCCTGAAAGAACAGTACAATGGAGACATACCAGACTCTGTAGACAAGCTATGCAAGTTGACTGGTGTGGGGCCAAAGATGGCTCACATCTGTATGTTGGTCGCTTGGGATAAAGTTACTGGGATTGGTGAGTTCAAAACAGTATAATCATTACAAAATTTTAGTTCATTCCACTTTCTACTAGTAATGTAACCTTAACTATTTTCCACAGGTGTAGACACTCATGTTCATAGAATCAGCAACAGAATAGGTTGGGTGAAGAAACCAACAAATACTCCTGAAGACACACGGAAATCATTGCAAACTTGGCTGCCTTTCGAACTTTGGAGTGAAGTTAATCACCTCCTGGTAGGATTTGGGCAAACCATCTGCTTACCTGTAGGCCCAATGTGCCATGAATGTTTGAATAGAGACATCTGTCCATCTAGTGGCTTAGGTCGAAAATCACCAAAGAAAACTCCAGTGAAAAAAGAAGTTAAAAGTGAACAATCTGATGATGAGAATGAAGTTAAGCCACCTAAAAGTAGGAAAGTTACACTAAGGAACGAATTAAATGATGATAACAAAAATGCTGACTCAGAGATTGGGAAGTTAACTCTAAAAACAGAAACTGTAGAGAAAGAGAATGAGAAGAAATCACCTCGCAAAAGAAAAGTTACACCTAAGAAAGCTAAACAAATTAACCCTGAAGATGATATGGATGATTTTGAAATGAAAATTGATAAACTGCCTGTTAAACCAGCGCCAAGGAAGAAAGTAACACCAAACAAGAAAATCAAAACTGAGGAAAATAGCTTTCTAGATAATTTGGATGTTAAAACAGCTCTTAGGAAGAAAGTATCACCAAATAAGAAACCAAAAGCAGATGAAACTAAATCTCAAGATGCTATGGATGATTTTGTAGCAAAAAATGATAAGTTACCTGTTAAACCTGTACCTAAGAAGAAAGTTACACCAAACAAGAAAACAAAAGAAGTTAACTCTCATGATAATTTGGATGTTAAAAATGCACCTAAGAAGAAGGTGACACCAAATAAAAAGGAAAAGACTACTAACCAAAAGTCTGAAGAACTAGAAAAGACTGATGATGACAATGATAACCAACACAACACTAAAAACAAAAGAGTTGTAAAAAAAAAAGTAACACCTGAAAATAGTGATGAAAATCTGGAATTTAAAGAACCTACTACTGGCACTAGAAACACGAAAATTAGGGTAGAACCAAATGTACTTTTATGCACCGATGGAAACAGTTCTACCAACAGTAAGCCCAAGAAATCACCAGTAACTCGTAAATATACAAGAAATAAAGTAATCAATAAAGCAGAAACTGCTAAAGATAGTGATAACTGTGATAATGTGGTACAGAAAAAAACACAAACAAATAAGAAGTGATATTGTTTTTTTTTTATTATGTTTGCACAATGCATGTTTTTTTATAATTATCTGTAATTGCAATTTTTCGTTTTTGTTATGTTTAAGATTTTATTGAAATATCCAAGCGAAACCTAATGCAGCAATTTTTTTTCTTACAAAGGTAAACAATCAATCAAGATAAGGAACAGTATTTGAGATTAAAAATAATAATAATGTTTTTAAGGCAATCAAGGGAGGAGTGATTATTTGAAATACCTCATTAGATATTATTGTTGAATCTATTATGAATCTTAAGTATATGTATAGAATTAAATCAATGTTTTCTTCTACCAGTTTTTTTCTTTGATTTATCTTTCCTTAGGTCAGGTTTAGGCTTTCCTCCTTTCCTTGGTTCAGGTTTCCCTTTTCCATGTCCTTTCCTTGGATCAGATTTAGCTTTCATGTGCCCTTTCTTTTGTATTGACTTCTTTTTGTTCTGAATTCTGTCTAGTTTGCTCTTCATTTGGAATACTTTGCTTTTTTGTATTTTCTTAGTTGCTTGCTTCTTTAACATGCTCTTTATTTCTTTCTTTGTTTTTATTTTGTCATCATCGTCTCCTTCTGCTTCAGATTCCTCCTCAGCGCTTTCTTCATCTGACCCCATTCCAGAAATTGTTGCCTTCACGGTATCTTTTTTTTTGCTTTTCTCCTCTTTCTTAACGTTTTCCTTAGGTTTATTCTCACCAATTACTAAATCTTTCTTCTGTAAAGTATCTGCTGAGAGTTCAACTATTTTAACGTTGACATCCTCATCTTCATATTCATCCTGAAGGAGTTGCTCTATATCTGGAATGGGTCTGCTTGACACAACAAGCTTTTTGTAGGATTCCTTATTCTGAAACAAAAATAATCAAGGTTATGACAGTGGAAGCAGATGATATTAGTCAATGCAGCCTTCAGTTTTTTACTTTGAAAGTTGCACCAAAATACTAAGTTAATAGGGATCATGCCTCGAAAACAACCAAGTTATGTTTAAAACTCCAACTTTACAGGTTAATCAAAAGAAGTTGTTCTCAATGAAACTTACATTGTGCAATTCAACACAAGTTGTCTTCCATAATTCTAACAACATACCTCCTGTTTTATACGTTTTTTCTCCACTTTCAAAAGCGCTTTCAATTCCTCCTGTGCCTTCTTTTTTCTTTCTAACTTCCTTTTACGGAACCCACATAAGAAATCCCTAAAAAAATAAACAAAAACATTGGTTAGCATAACAAGCGAGTGGTGTACATGCTCATACTGAACAAGAAACAATAAATGTATATATATTACTTTCTCTTAGTTTCATCGAACACTAAGGTGACTTTCTTTTTTCCCTCTTTATTTTTCTTTCTTGCCATTTTTATCCAAGAAAAAAATTTTTGTTTTAGATTTACACGCTTTGGCACCTAACCTAAAACAGTGGTTTTTGACAATACTAGAATACTACTGTCTGGCTGACACTGACATCACTGAAAAACATAGACATATATATATGGACTGGAAATACCTACGAAAAAAGGGTGCCTACCTACAACTCATATTGTCTCAAAAAATGGCTGCCATTGCTAGGGTTGTATCAATCAAGGAACATTGGTGTTACTATAACGAGTATCGATACTAAATACGAGTCGTACTAGTTATCACGTTTGGATCATAATATAGTATACTAACTTATAGTCCGTTCTAACTAAGGTTGCCTACTTTATAGTAACGTATCCTAGTTTATTTTCGATAAACATACTTTATAATTTTGCATAAAAATACAGTATGCGAAAATACTTTATTTCTAATCTTTTGTTATGCGTAAAAGACTCATATGAACTATTTATCGATAGGTACAGACGCCAGCACATCAAGCTACCCGAAACTGTCAAATTATCGCAATCAACTTTCTTCCCTGAAAATAAAATTAATGCCAAGTGTTTTTTCGGCACAGAATTAAAAACACTTTTTAATTGCATCACGTTTAGGTATTAAAGTGAAGGAAAACAGCGTGAAGAGATATGTATCCATATGCCCAAAAACAGGTGCTTTCGCATATTATACCTTTGGGTTGGAAGGCCAGAGAGCAGTAGTTTCTGTTAGGTATGCGGACCCTAGTGAAAAACAAGATAATCACTAGGGTGAATGAATAATATAAACTTCCCATCACATTCTCCGTGAATGGGATGGGATGCTTATATTATTGTGTTAATGAGTGGTGGAGTAAAAATAAAATAAAAGTATTTTTTTTTGCCTTTGTTTATTGGTATGATAATGATTAACAAATATAACGTTCAATTATCGTTCAAATATAACGTTTGATTAGTAAAATAGGCTTACAAAAGTAATACTTTGCGAATGCGATGCTTTGGGCATCTTTTGTGATTGGTCCAAGACATTGTAAAAGCCAATTGTTTTTAAAAGAGTAACCGTGGAGTTTCTCGCTGGTTCTTCTGCATAGGAAACCACCATTTGGAACCGTGCATCTAGCTTCTGACGTTTCATAAGTGCCCATGTAGGTTTATGTGAAAGAAAATATTTTGATTTTGGTGCTGTGAACCACGGGCCGGACCTAGCAAGGTCAATCGGAGCTAATAAGACGCAGGACTATTTATGTTAATATAGCAGAATATACCGATATCGTTCCAGCGGAGGAACTAGTTCCGGAAACTATTAGGCAACGGTACAACACTATTCTATTATGACATATTATTGTAAACAAACGAATGAATTAACAAAATAATAAAAAGGTCTGTTATACGGAAATTCACCCAAATATCAATACTTTAGCCATAAATTCATGATCGCGTTACAATTATATCATCGAATGTCTATTATTGTATGTGTTATTGCATGAAAACCGGCTACTAACCTGTGCAAACAAAGTTGAGGTTGATTTTCATTCTTCCTTGCACCACACTTCACAATACAATACACAGGCATGTTGAATTGCTGTTTTTCAACATTTACATGCAGTTTTATAGGTAAAGTCCTCGTAATTTTCTCGCAAATCTCAATAATACAAAAAATAAACAACCATTTGACAGCTGAACTACCACGAAACTTGGCGACAAAGATGTCTGCTCTGGCACCTACCTACAACCGTGTATAGAATAACAGGGCATCTCCTGTTATATCCCATCTCAATGCTGAAAAATGTATTGAATGACATTGACAGGAACGTTTAGTTGATCGAGGAAATTCGTGAAATTATTCTCGGAGTAAAAAATATATACATATTATCTTTTTATTCATTCAAAATTATTTATCAAAATAAATAAAAAACGACACATTAGTGTGATATTTTGATTAGGTAAAGTTAATATTAAACTCTGATTTGACAAAAAATAAAACTATCTTTCTAATTCTCAATAAAATTGTTCATAGGTGATTCTTTAGATAAAGAAAATGATGAATGCGAATGGTTTTATTTGATTTAATATTTCTAGGTACGGTTCCCGAAATCATCATCAAGTGTCGTCACGTCAAGTAACTTATATATGTATTATCCGAAGATAATTCATATATTTATTTCAATCCAATATGATAAAATGCATCACCATTATCAACGTGTTCTAGTCTACTGCTAGAAACAGACATTTTCATTAGATTTCCACGTCGAACGGTGATAAGATTATTAAATAATAATTACAACAAAATAACCCGTGCAATACTGTTTATCGCTCGATTTTTGGCACACTATCAAGAATTTTTGAAATCCTTGCAGGTGATTGGTGGAACTGCGCTATTAGTTTTTTATACAAGCTTGTTTTCCACCAATCAGCGCACAAGTCTTCAATAAAGTCGGACTCATCAGCAGCATGGCTGTCAGTATAAATTTGAAGCTTGAACGATGCGCTTCCTCTCGTCACGTTGGTTTTTTTTGTTTGTGCATTTTGACGAAAATGATATCGTGTGTGATTTTGTGTGGCATAAATTATGGAAACCCTTGGGTGCAGTGACCTGATATCTGCCTTGTTACGCAAGGTGAGTGTTGAAATGTGATTATAATGTTTAAAATGAAAAGAAAGATTATATTCGTAGAATTCCATTGCGAGCTGAGCATAAATTGTGGCACAGAAAAATCAATCGAGATCTCGCTACGTATGAGTCTTTCGTCACGATTTAATTTGGTTAATTCAAGGTCACTTTCAGAGGTCTTAAATATGAGCACTAGTGCAATAATTGGAGTAAATTAATACGATTGTGTTACCACCGCCATATGTTAACATGCGTGAAAGGATAGTGTTTGAAACGTACCGTTACCGTTCTCGTCGACAATGTTTTGATCTACACGATCGTGTGATTTCCGACGACCGTGGTATTTTTATGCGATAGGGAAAGTTGGTAGGTATTCTTATAATGACATTTACGATTTTTACGAGCAGGCCAGGGTACTGATGACATTTGAGATACCACTTGAAATCAATAAAATGGTATTGATTTTTGTACACCTACTTGCCTCCCACTGGGGAATGGAATAATAAAAATATATTTATTCAATAATTGGCATGAAAATGAGTACAGTTTTGCTTAAATGTAAATTATATTCATAAGACTTATGTGCCTGAACTAGGTAAACCTATGTTTCAGGCGAGACGCCAATGAAAATGATGGCATGTAGCGTCTATTAAAATTTGTTGATATGTAACAATGAAACTGTTTTCTTGTGTCAGGGAAATATTGTAGCAAGTGATATGCTAAGTAGGTATGTGTTTGTATTGCAGCTTCTAATGCACTGAGGAATATGTAGCTTCAAGTTTTGGTCAATATCTCTAATGTTTACAAATATTTGTTTGACAAGATATTGCTTTCAATTCCTAGATGACTGTTGGTTTTAAAGCATGCAGTGAATAAATAATGTTAACTAGAACAAGTTTAATTTTAAATGCATGTTTGCTTCATGTCAGAGGCACCAATAAATTTTCAGTTGTCTGTTTCACAGTACTTTGTTTACCACTGAAAATAGTCGCTTAAAAGTTGAGTATGTTTCAATTTTATTTTATTTTTGTAAGATATTGGAAGGTCACTTACATAGTAATTTATATTATAATAATACATTTCCAAGTCATACCCTTGTTCAAGAACTACCTATCTGATCATAGTAAAGTAATAGCTAATAAGCTCTCTTTTCAATTAAAGTAAGTAATAAGATTCTTGCATTATCTAATAATTTGTAACAGTTTAATTGACCTCATTTTATCAAACTGCCATAGTCACAAAGGGGAGAATTAACCCTTAACCACCTACCACTGTGGTCCCTGATAATACAACATGTTTTTGCATTCAAATATTTCGATGTGTAAGTGTCGTGGGACAGTGTACATACCTTTATGTACTGTATATACCTTTCCTACACATCCTTTATTTAGGAAAAAACAATTGTCACAAAATGCATTAGTGTGTCTAATGAAAGTAAACTTACCTAAACCTTTATTTGTTAGTTGCCTTTGCTTTCCCAGGGACCGGAGGTTATGGGTTAAAAAAAAAAAAAAACTTGTTTATAGGCTGAGCATTATTGATATCTAATTTTAAGAAAACTTGATATCCAAGGAATGCCCTGTGACTTCACCATTGAATCCATTTTCTTTGAGTTAAGTTTGTTGATGCTTTATCAGAATAATTAGTTAAAACCCCAATTAAAGAATTCAAGAGACTCATTAAAAATTGTTTACACAACAACTTGACAAAATCTGGGTTACAAATGTTTTTATTTATTATGGACTCCACTAATATTGGCCTGAAGACAAATACTTAGTAGATGTGTAATAAATTATAATAATAACTCATGAATTATTGCTTTTATCTACATAAGGCAAAATTGGCACTGCTCATTTGAGATTGAAGTTTACCTCTAATTAAATAGTTACGATATAGTAGAAACTCGGTTATTCTGCCCAGTTATACGGGTTTGCGATTATCCGAACTATCAACCATGACCAATAAGTGCATACATTGTATGTTGAAAAATGTATCTCTTAATAAACATTCATTTTCGTTGATATGTATCTGTTGTATTTGTTGTTTTTAATAAACACAACAAATACAACAGATGTAGGTAATAGGTACTTCCTATCCATCGAGAGATGGAACAAAACAGCACCCTAGAGGGAAAGAGAAAGGAAAGAAAACTTCTTAAAAGATAGGAAGATGACATATGTACAGTCCTTTCACAGATATTTTACCTCTGACACCAGCAACCTTATGATAACGAGAATAAAGATATTTGTGATTTTGACAGACTTGTCAGTAGCGGCAATCCAATAGCAACCTTTTTACAAGGAGTATAAAGACCACTGTGACTTTGACGGTGATGTAAAGTCGGAGGTAAAATAATTGCGAATGGACTGTAGTTAGGACCACTGGGAAAACTGACAGTTTGACTAGACCAGCAAGGGAAAGAGAAAAGTAGAAAAAGATGGAGGAAGCCTTCAACAAGGGCACACAGAGGATTACAACTGAAAAGGGATATTTTTCATGCTTTGAACTTTTTTTTCTGGAAAAATCATTTATTCAAAGTAGGCTCAGAACCACCACTTTTTGAATATCAAAATTACATAAGACATTC
Source organism: Eremobia ochroleuca (assembly GCA_949629135.1). NCBI lineage: Eukaryota > Metazoa > Arthropoda > Insecta > Lepidoptera > Noctuidae > Eremobia > Eremobia ochroleuca. The sequence goes on along the minus strand of OX451391.1, from coordinate 4,604,295 downwards.
TCCAAGAAGGCCTGCCCTCCACAGCTTCCTAGTGCTTTAGCTGGGAAGAAGTGGCGCAACAAAAGTGCAACAAAATTCCCAGCAGCACAGATGTCTGTTCAGTTAGAAGCAGTATAAATAAATAGGTACTTCCTCCAAAATTTTCTCAATTCTGTGAAAAAAACATTTGAGTTTTTGCTGTATTCTGCTAAGTACCTCATTTTATTTAAATGAATGTTTGTCATGATTAGTTAAAGCAGTGTAGATAGCTTGTTTACATAATACAGTTGTATATGACTTTAAATGTTTGTAAACGCACCACAATACAGGAGAAATTCCTAGTGTGGGGCAACATTTTTTTTTTTTTTAATAGGAGAAAGAAGAAGAAGAAGAATGCTTCACATTCAAAAATACATATAGGTACAGTCTCCAAAATTTTTATGATTCGATAAAAAACTTTTTGAGTTTGTACTGCAGGGTAATTGCATAACGCTATCAGTAAGCAATGGGTTTCATTTTGACAGTTCAACAACATTCATTGCGTTATTTACGTTGTTGAGCAGAACATTTTTCGAACATATGGAGCAATGGATTAGCAATATGCTTCAAAATGATTCAAATTGAGAGTAATAGTGTGTTACGCAATCAGGATGCTGGATACTGCTATCTCATTTTATCTAGATTAATGTGTGTAATTAGTTGAAGCAGTTAGATTGCATGTTATAGTTCTTAACAGATTTGAGTATTTTTCTAAACCAAAATTCCTTAAAAATAATATTATTAACCTGTTTACTTGGCACCAAAACTGATGCAGCCATCTTTTCTGCTTGGGTCATGCATGCTGAGATGTTATCATAATTTTTTATCTCAACATAATTATTGTTTCCATAAGCATCTTTTGCCGTGTCATTATTCGAAATAATCTCAAATGTAACAATTATCATGGATAACAAATAATGCGCACAGTTCATTCTTATCGCCAGTCATTTACAGGGCGTGCCCCTCTGACTGCTAGATACTAGATAGGCGTTGCAACCGCAAGGCCTACTCGTTGAAACCTGTATCTTTCTTATCTACAACTAAAGTGTAAATATGAATCAGAAAAATGATTACTTGGTATTTGGTTTATTGGTATAACAAAAAGAAATCAGGTCTCGAGAAATGTTGGAAATTATGTTCAACAAATCCTAGTTTATTTTTAGGGTTCCGTACATCATAAGGAAAAACGGAACCCTTATAAGATCACCTTCTTGTCCGTCTGTCTGTCAAGACCCTTTTTCTCAGGAACGCGTGGAGTTATCAAGTTGAAATTAATATCAAATACTCAGGGCTTCAATCCCTTGAAGCATTGAAAAAATCAAACTTTCTAAGTCAACGCAATCAAAAGATACGGGCAATTCGTTTATGCCGCATATTTCGACACTCGCAAGGGAATCAAAACCTATAGGGTACTTCCCGTTGACCTAGAATCATGAAATTTGGCAAGAAGCAATAATAGCATGTAGCACAAATAAAGGAAAACATCCGAAAACCAGTTTTTTTTTTTAGAATAATGCATGAGTTGTCCTATTGTTATTTTGTCATCAAGAAATGCATTAATGGCCAGTCCAAAACAGGCAACTGACTACTTACTGTTATATAATCAACCCATTGTATGCAGATTCGCACTTTGATACAAAAACAAAGTTTGTGGTTTGTGGGTGTTCATTTTAATAGCAGCTAGCAATAAAATTACGTTAGGGTGTTGTCGGGCGAAAGGGGACGAGTGGAACTGTGTATAACTGGCTGAAGGGCACCTTAACCCTTTACCGCATAGGAAACCATTATGGTTTGACATGTTTACAGTTTATTTACTCTAAAAAAATAAAAAAAACTAGCGTATAAATCCTAATGGGGTTTGTTTTTCATATCATTAGCAATAATAAAACACAACTATTTTGTCTATCATCACGTACCACTTGGACATAAAAAAAAAATAAAAGTAATAAATAAAAAAATAAAAAAAAAAACACTATAAGTAATTAATTCTGAAGCTTTAATAAAGACATTAACTTAAAAAAAAAAAAAATTGTCACTTATTTAATATATCATGCAGTAAAGGGTTAAGAGCGGGAAGTAACCAAAATAGCCTAACTTCAGTGTGTTTTTTAATGAAATTGATGAGACTTAGGAATAGGGGCCCGTGGCTAAATAATAATAGCCGCACAGGTCGATCGATCAGGTCAAGCTACGCTTGCCGCGGTTGGTCTGTGGATGGGTGACCATCTTTATATACCGAGACCCCTCCGTGCCTCGGAAAGCACGTTAAGCCGTTGGTCCCGGCTGTCATTCGTAGATCTTTGACAGTCGTTACGGATAGTCAGAAGCCCGAAAGTCTGACAACCAGTCTTACCTAGAGGTATCGTATTACCCAGTAACTGGGTTGTGGAGGTCAGATAGGCAGTCGCTCCATGTAAAATACTGGTATTCAGCTGCATCCGGTTACACTGGAAACCGACCCCAACATAGTTGGGAAAAGGCTAGGCAGATGATGATGATAAGACTTAGGTATAAAATAAAAATAACATGAGTAACTACATGATATTTCCTCACTTATTGTGCAACAGAAACACAAAATATAAACATTTTCTTGATAAAAAAACATCACGTTACCTCCAATTTTCACGATTTTTCGATTTGTACTTAATATGCTTATACTAATACGATAAAAAATTGATGATTAATGTATTAATACAAGGCTACAAAAATTGTGCAAGCATTTTTTTTTAAATTCCTTTGTGTTGTGGTTTTATTACGACGACAAGCTTATGGCACTTATGACGTTCTTACAGCAGCACCACTCAGAAAGGTTAATTAAATTAGTCCTAATGAGTACTTAACTAATTTGCATTAAAATCGTTAATCAACCGTCACACCCTAGAGACAAAATTTAAGGGTTCGTTAGCTAATGACAGTAACGTGAATCAACGTCATATCCATCATCTTATCGGTTGCATATTGATAAAGCCTTGGTGTAGCCACATTTAAAAACTGTTGATATTAAAAAAAAAAAAAATGCTGCATGATTTTTTTCCGTCTCCGAATTTTTACAGCGTGTTCTACCCATGAATATGAACAACTTTCACTATGGGACCAACACTGAGATCACGAAAAAAAATCAGCAGTTTCATACATTTTGGTCAAGTAGGTATTGAACTTTTGTATTAAACAGCTGATTTTGTTTATGTGATTTTAGAGTTGGTCCTATGGTGAAAGTTGTCCATATTCATGAGCAGAACACCCTGTAAAAATTTGGAGCCTGGAAAAAAAAATCATTCAGTATATTTATAAACTGCAGTAGACAAGGTGACACTTAACACATGAAGTTTTCTTATTCGCAGCCGTTAAAAATATTTGTTTTCAAAATTACAGTTAAAAAAATCATCAATTCACTGCTAAAAATAAAAATAATACCCCAAACGTAAATGTCAAAATCAATAGTTAAAAAGTTAAGTAAAGGTTTTGCTGTACTTTAATATTGTCATTAAGGGACCCTAATGAACCGTTAACTGACTCTGAGGGCGAACTTTTTTTTAATTTGTACTAAGGAGGTGCTCCTTAGTAAAAATTGAAGTAACCGTTAGACGTGTCCGAGTGTGGCAGTTAGATAAATGTATGTGAGTATGGGCAACTAGGGCCTTGGATCAATCAACTCAGCCTATCGCAGTCCACTGCTAGACATAGGCCTCTCCCAGACTGCACCCTGTCCTCCGCCTTCCGCATCCAGTCTACCCCAGCCACCTTCTTTAGGTCGCCCGTCCATCTAGCTGGGGGGCGTCCTACACTACGCTTGCCGATACGCGGTCTCCACTCCAGGACTCGGGCCTTGGGTACTTTAAACAAAATTTTTTGCTTGTGTTGGTTAGTAAATTTTTTTACATTGCACTTCTAATGCCCGTGTTCACTAACAGTAAGCGACACCTAAATGAACGCCAAACAAAAGCGCGCTGTTAGAATTTAAATTTTCGGCGCTGAGCCGAGCGATAAAAACCCAACATCGCGCTTTTATTTAGGCGTAAAGGTGCGTTTCCACAGAAACGGAGCTGGGCGGAGCGGAGCGGAGACGCGTAGGAATCGTCCAATCACAGACGAGACGAGTGACGCGATGAGGATTTCAACCATTGTGATAAGTCGATTCCTGCACGGCTCTGCTCCGCTTCGCCCAGCTCCGCTTCTGTGGAAACGCACCCTTATTGTGTGTCTAAAGTAAACACGATAAAAATAAATATTAGCAGCGTAGTGAAAATATTTAAAATGTTACCTGAAAACTTAACTCTTTGTTCGACTTAAAGGTACTAATAGAAAACGCGTACAGACGCCAGCACATCAGGCTACCCGAAACTGTCAAATTTTCCCAATCAACTTTGAAACTAATGCTTTAGAGATAAAGTTGAAAATCTATTAAAGAAATTTTACAGATTGTAGTAGTTTGATGTGCTGGCGTCTGTACCTACGATGCGATGTCGTACCCATATTTGGCGAGAGATTTACAAAGTCAGACATGATTGCAAATATCAAACAGCGGGATATTTGTTCTAATCGGCCCCACTGTCACGAAGTTCGTGTTTACAAACTTCTAACTGATTAACTCATTCGCTTCGGAGATTTCGAGCTAAACCCAGTGTGGTGAATCTGTTATTTTTGCCGACTAGCTTAGCTTCTGACTGTATCTACCTGAATTAATGATTTAAACATTACTAGGTATCGTTGATCACCTTGCATACCTAAGAACATTAGAAAAGCCTATATTATATTATCTAACGATACATTTTTACGATTTCATGAGAAGATAAATAAATAACGCATTGATTTTGCATTCACAATTGAGGAGCGTCGGAACAAAAACCGATAGGTATGTCTTAATTAAGACATTATTTTTTTTTTTTTTTCTGATACAAAATGTTTAATTATACACCCTTCAGGAAAGAAATCAATTAAAAAACAGTTACATCTATCTTAAAAAAAATATCAAAATACTGTGGTCAAATCAAACCCGACAAATACATTTTTAAATTCAACATGTTCTTGTTGTTGGATTAAAAACCGATAATTCTTATTAAGTTTTACACAATTCAACAATGGTCGGTTCAAATTCAATTCAGTTCAATACCGACATATCCATTTTGGTTTCGTCAAAAACCGATATCCATAATGATCGCGTCAAAAACCGATATATCCATACTTGTCCGCCAAGTATCTCCCTAAATTAAGTATCTACCCTCCGTCAAGTTTCACACATCAATCGATGTCACTTTAACTGCAAATTGACATGCTATGATTTTCCACTTTTATAACATTAAAAAACTTACAAGCTTTTTTTTTTGTGAAAAATATGGTAAATTCGATATATCGGTTTTCGTTCCGACGCTCCTCAATTAATACTGGATGCTTTTATTTACAGGCTCCAAATTTTTACAGGGTGTTCTTTCTACTCATGAATATGAACAACTTTCACTATGGGACGAACTCTGAGATCACAAAAAAAAATCAGCTGATTCATACATTTTGGTCAAGTAGGTAGGTATTGAACTTTTGTATTAAACACAGCTGATTTTTTTTTTTTTGGAATTTCACAGTTGGTCCCATAGTGAAAGTTGTTCATATTCATGAGTAGAACACCCTGTAAAAATGTGGCACTCCGTCCGTAGTTCGTCTCATCATCCTCCAGCTCCTAACCAAACTTAATTAGGATCGGCGTCACTATGACCCTCGTCAGCTCAACGTGTTTTCACTAATCTCTATTAGACGTTATCTCCTCAGTTGTCACCCCTGTTGGGTTTTGAGAACCAATGAAAAACACAGTTATAATTTCCACTGATTTATTTATTATATTTATTTGGCAGGAGAGGTGTTTGTGCACTCTCGTTTGGTCCAGACGGAACACTAACGTCTAAACTATATTAAAGTTATGCACAATGTAAATATGTATGAAAGAGTAAGGGTCCTCAAACTACTTAAGTGGGACGGATATATTTTGGTGTATTCCAACACGCCCCCTCAAAATAAATCCTGTTTTTCAAAATAAATTATCAAATAATATTTACAATAATAATATCACACACCTTCCTTATCTGGGAGCACAATTTTATATGGTCCACCATTCGATGCACAGGATTAGGGAAAACCCAGGAAAACCTAATCAGACCAAGTCATTCTTATCTATTATTCAATTATTTATAGTTTACAAGTAGGTAGATCATATTTACATAATTACACTATACCGAGTTTCGTTTTCATGTCTGAAAATCGCAATGTCGGTAATGACTTCGTTAGGATGTCAGCTAACTGATTACCTGTGGAAACATAAATAATTTTAATAACATTTTTCTCCACCTGTTCTCTTGAAAAGTGATACTTTATGTCTATATGTTTTGATCTTTTGTGACTCGTAAGATTGCTTGCAATGCTTATACACCCATTATTGTCCTCATAAATAGGAATTGCATTGGGTAATTCTATGTTAATACTGGTCACTAAGGATTTTAACCACATGGCCTCTCTAATAGCTTCAAATAAAGCCATATACTCCGCTTCAGTAGATGAAGCAGCCACTGTGAGTTGCCTCTTTGTGTTCCAGCATATTGTGCATTGTTCAAATAATTTAAACAAATAGCCTGTTGTACTTTTGCGGCCTATTTCATCACTTCCCCAATCAGAATCAACAAAGCCAGTCAATATATTAACTTTACTGTCACTCCGCACGTAAGTTAACTTAAGATCCATTGATCCTTTCAAGTAGCGTAAAACCCTTTTTAAATATAACCAAAGTGTACTGTTGCTTTTGTTAGCAAATCTACTTAAGATGTTTACACTAAAGCTCAAATCTGGACGAGTGCATACCATTATATACATCAAGCATCCGATAAGGTTTTTACAAGGGGCCTTTATTGTTTCATTTGAATTCAATGCGTTATAATCTACTTTAGTTTCCAAGGGTGTATTGACAGTTTTACAATCACTCATGTTGAACTTTTCTAAAACTGTTTCTATGTACATTTTCTGGTCTAATGTAACTTTGTTATTATATCTTTCGACTCTGATTCCCAAGAAACAGCGGATTTCTTTTAAATTTATAATTTTAAACTTGTTCATTAAATAGTTTTTAAAACTATTCATGGTATTTATTTTAGCCGTTGAAATTACAAGATCATCAACATAAAGTACAACATAAATGTTTTCAAGAATGTCACCTGCATCTAGAATGTAAATACAACGATCAGCTGATGAGTATCGAAAACCCTTCTCTATTAAAGCTTTTTCGAACATTTGGAATCAACAGCGTGCAGACTGCTTTAATCCATACAGCGATTTGTTCAGTTTGCATACTAAACCATTTGCATTTGGGATTCCTTCGGGAGTTTTCATAAATATCTCTTCTTTTAGTTTCCCATTTAAAAATGCAGTTTTTACGTCCATGTGGTGGACTAATAAATTAAACTGATTTGCAAAAGCTAATAAGAATCTAAAGCTTGAGATTCTTGCAACCGGTGCAAATGTTTCATTATAATCAACTAAATATTCCTGACTAAAACCGCGAGCTACCAAACGAGCTTTATATCTTAGTGGTTTTCCAAACTCATCATTTTTTATCGTAAACACCCACTTACAATCGATGATATTTCTATTTTCGGGTCTTGGTACAAGTGTCCAGGTTTCATTATCAGTGAGCGATTTAATTTCCTCATTAATAGCATTTTCCCATAATACTTTATCATCCCTGGATTCGATTTCTTTATAAGATATAGGTATTTTGCATACCAAAGATTTAGCGTATAGCAAATAGTTCACAGAAATATCATCTTCATTTTCGTCATATGATACGGTAGGCAAATTTTTAATCCTCTCACTTTTTCTTTGACCATATGAAGTCTGTTCATTTCGAGATAAAGTCAACTTATTTTGAAATGAAGAACTGTTTTGTTGCATATCTGTTTCACTTACAGATTTATTAGGTAGTGGACCTAATGATACTGGTATTTTGTCAGTTTGTTTACACATTTTCTCTACGTTGTATCTGTCAACGTTTTCAGAGTTATTACAATTTTCAGGCAAAACTCTGTCAGATTCCAATGGTCTGTTCAACAAGAAATTAATCTCATCAACTATCACATCTCTGACTTTTACAAACTTTTTGTCTACCACATCCCACACCTTATAACCATTCGGTTCATAACCAATTAATATCCCTTTTAAGGATTTTTCATCGAATTTGGTTTTCCTAGTTTTATTTACAAAATAAACAGTTGAACCGAAAACCTTCAAATATTTAAGTTGTGGTTTTTTATTATGCCACAATTCAAATGGTGTGTTAGCTGTTTTCAGTGCTTTTGTAGGGCTCATATTTATCAAATATGTAGCTGTCAACACAGCCTCACCCCAGAATGTTTTGTCTAATTTAGCGCCAGATACCATGGCTCGACTACGCTCTGTTATAGTTCTTATCATTCTTTCAGCAATACCGTTCAAAGCAGGGGTATGCGGCACTGTTAAGTAGTAACTAATACCTTTTTGCACGCAGTACTTTTTCATTTCATTTGATAAATATTCACCACCATTATCACAATACAAATTGACAATTCTCGAGCAGAAATGAACTTCACTCTTTGCAACGTATTCTTGAAACGTAGCAAAAACGTCTGATTTATGAACTATTAAGTATGTGACACAGTAGTGTGTGTTTTCGTCGACAAAAATTACAAAATAGTTTTTGTCGTCAAGTGTTGAAGGAGTGATGGGACCACACACATCAGTATGCACATTGAATAGAGGTCGTTTTTTTAATTTTTGACTTCGATTTATTAAATGGCAAACATGTTTGTTTTCCTTTTATACAAGCTTCACATAATTTATCATTTGGTGTTACGTGATTTATTTGTTCATTATCAAAATAAAATTGTTTGCCTTTAATTTGCACAAACTTAGATTTGCCAATGTGACCAAGCCTTTGATGCCATAATTCATAATTATTACTGTTTACTACCCCATTCGATGAGCTTCTAGCATTTAAAGCACATTTTTCAAGTATGAAACTAACACCAATTAAATTGTTCAAAGACTTACCATTTGCTACCATCTTACCCTTGTTGTATATTTGCACACCACTATTATTGCCAAAAACAATGGTCATTCCAGCTTGTTGCATTTTCTTTACCGAGAGCAAGTTGTAAGGAATTTCAGAACAGAAAAGGACATCCTGTAGCATTCCCTTTATACCCAAGTGGCTGGTTACTGCAATATTGCCCTTCTTCGTTGCTCTTATATATGTTCCATTTTTAGCAACTGAGATGTCTATTGGTTTTTTCAGTTCCATGAAGTTTCGTGCCAGATCTTCTCTATTAATTAAATGATCTGAGGCACCCGAGTCCAAAATAAATGTAATCTCGTTTTGATCTTCACATTCATTTCCACAGCATCCGACCATAAAAGCAAATCCTGAGATATTAGGATTTTCAGTATCCGTAATATTTACAGTTTGAACTGTTCTGTTATTTTCGGTACGTTGTTTCACCTGCTTGTTATAATAACAGTTCTTTTTTACATGACCATTCCTTCCGCAACAATGGCATTTTATATGTTTCAGTCTATCATTTTTCGGCTTGAACGAGGTTTTATAAAACGGTCCTCGATTTAAGTTCCGTCGCATGTTTGAATTTATATTATTGTGTCGGTCTTGAGTTTCAGGTTTCGTAGTAGTTTCCACCTGGAGAACTTTCATACTTGTATCGCGTCTTTCATTGATTAATTTTATTTCGTGATCAAGAAGTCTAGTTTTGACAAAGGTTAAGGTCAGGTTGTCCTCTGCCAATGTTTCAATTGCTGTGACGACACCATCATAGCTGTTAGGTAGAGTCATAAATAGATGTGTTATCTTATCGACTTCTTTTAATTTTGCACCTGCAGCGATTAATTCGATTAACAAGTCGTCGAATTCTTGGAAGTGTTTTGTCAAGGGGTTTTCTCCTTGTAACTTAAAATTCAACAACCTTTTCCTCAAAGCTAGTTGAGTCGCTATGCTTTTCCGTTCGTAGATGGAATCCAGCTTCAAGAAAATATCCTTCGCAGTATTTTCTTCAGTTGTAAGTCCCAGCAATGAATCCGATAGATGCTCTATTATTGTATTCTTAGCGATTCTCTGTCTTTTGTACCACTCACTATCCGGTTCTTTAGGAGTTTCTTCATCAATTATATTAAGCACTTCAAGTTCATTTAGTAGATTACGCATTCTAAGTTTCCACACACTATATTTGTCCCCGTCAAACGGTTTAATATTTCTTTTCATTTTAAGTTTATCCATTTTATTAAATCACTAAAAGAATCACTGAAATTTACTTAGAATGTTATTTGGTCATCACTGGGCCCATAACCTGTTGGGTTTTGAGAATCAATGAAAGACACAGTTATAATTTCCACTGATTTATTTATTATATTTATTTGGCAGGAGAGGTGTGTGTGCACTCTCGTTTGGTCCAGACGGAACACTAACGTCTAAACTATATTAAGGTTATGCACAATGTAAATATGTATGAAAGAGTAAGGGTCCTCAAACTACTTAAGTGGGACGGATATATTTTGGTGTATTCCAACAACCCCCCATTCTAGCCATATCATCTCTTACACACTCCATCGTTTCTCCCGTCTTCGTCAAGGTCAACTCATGGCGCCTAACACATTCATACTCGAAACTTTCCTTGCCTTAGGTCGTCGCCCTTCGTAATTCGCCTATCAATGGCAAATTACCTCTACCATCTGCCTTCACTTAAGTAAAGGCGGCATAGTATTTTTAGTAATTGTGCTGTGCTTTTTCGTCTTGTAAGGGTGCGTTTCCACAGAAGCGGAGCTGGGCGAAGCTGAGCAGAGACGTGCAGAAATCGAGTAATCACTCTATCTAATGTCCTATCGCAGGTATGCTGGAAGAGATTTCTTAAGAAATAAGCATCACCTTTGTACCTATTTTTCTGTTCTTTTTTTTCTTGTCTGTTTTATATACAACGTGTAACGTTAAATGCGCAAAACCTGAAAATACTTTGATCAGAATAACGAGCAGAATTAACTGAACCACTTTTCAATATAGGTCACATTTTTCAAAAATACTTCATTAAAAACGTTGCCGTGTCTATTTATTAACCCGGCGGTACTCGCTAGGTGTTTACATGCACGAATACTCGCTACCGGGTAAAAAATACCACATGATTTAAATGACATTATCTTGGAAAATAAGTTAGCTTTACAGACTTTAATGGCGTATTTAGTTTATCAATACTAATGTCTAATAAATAAAAGAAAATTGAAAGTTTGAATTATTATTTATTTCAAATTATAGCTTATCTTAAAAAAGAACGCAAAATTAAAAACAAAAATTCTTCATAGTCTTAGAAAAATCAACAAAAAAATTTTTTTCTTAGGTATCACGTAAAATTGAGATCAAAAATTATAAATCGACAGTGCTAGTGTAGTTGTACTCTGTGGTATTTTTTACCCAGTAGCGAGTGCCGCCGGGTTAATAGACACGGCAATGTCAGCGCGGCGCAGCGGCCCGGTGACGACTCCTCCCTCGGTAAAGCGTCGTCGCAGACGCAAGAAACGATCAGAATGGCCAGTAAAACTAAAACAGCACATAAAACCGTTACAATTTTGTAATGACTTATTTTCTCTCTGAAATAGGTCAATTGAATTAAAAATCAGTTGGGGTGTCTGAGGGGCCCGTGGCTAAATAATAACAGCCGCACAGGTCGATCGATCAGGTTAAGCTACGCTTGCCGCGGTTGGTCTGTGGATGGGTGACCATCTTTACATACCGAGACCCCTCCGTGCCTCGGAAAGCACGTTAAGCCGTTGGTCCCGGCTGTCATTCGTAGGTCTTTGACAGTCGTTACGGGTATTCAGAAGCCCGAAAGTCTGACAACCAGTCTTACCTAGGAGTATCGTATGACCCAGTAACTGGGTTGTGGAGGTCAGATAGGCAGTCGCTCCATGTAAAATAATGGTACTCAGCTGCATCCGGTTAGACTGGAAGCCGACCCCAACATGGTTGGGAAAAGGCTAGGCAGATGATGATGGTGTCTGAGGTTTTGCGCATTTAACGTTACACGTTGTATGCGTGTACATAAATGGTAAATGGTAAAATGGTTGAAATCCTCATCGCGTCACTCGTCTCGTCTGTGATTGGACGATTCCTACACGTCTCGGCTCCGCTCCGCCCAGCTCCGCTTCTGTGGAAACGCACCCTTAGCGTTAATAACGTTGCACTGTACACGTCAGCCGGGTCACCGCGGGGTCTACCTCGACTAGGTCAAGGCGACTATTTCCGACACACCTACCTGCTAGTCAGACAAGTAGACACGCTCGCGAGTTTCGTGAGATGTGGCTGATCGTAACTTATTATGAGATGATATAATTCTATTCTGTTCTTTTTACTTCATTGCCAGTATAAATCATCCTCATGCAGTCGACGAAAAACGGCTACTGTTAGACATAGGTCTCTCCCAAACATCGTCACAACGACTAATTCTGAGTGTTGCGCACCCTGCGGAGTGCGGATTTGAGATGCTTAAATAAAGGCATTTGATCCTCGCATGTCAATAAGTTCGCATCATCTATAGTATTGTCAAAGCTATTCAGTCACCGAATCCATTTGTACCAAACCTTAATCGGTACTTATTGAATTTGTATCATACCAATTACAGAAGGTGACATTGTCTGGGGGTCGGCTCTAGAACATTCAGTTCAACGCACATAGGCACGTAAATGCGTAGTAGCTCTTTGACTTTTTATTCACATTCATTCTAAACGAGTAGGCGCTTGTTGACTTCCAATTGCGTGATGACACTATGGAGATCTGCCGAAGTCGTCTTATCAACGTTTATTTATAAGAATAAAAACATAATCATGTCTAAATGACAACCCACGATCACGAATGAGATCATCATAAATCTTGGGTTGAAGTGGGATGAGTTGGTCATATAAGAGATTTCGTTTCGCTACGTGGGAATTTGAAATATTCATGTAATAATCCTTCTACTCGGTGCTCTACTGATGACGAATATAACTACCGATCTCATTTACATAACATATTAAATGATTATGAAACTTTTACGATTAAGTACTGCTACTTAGGTGTTGTTTGTAAAATGTTACTTAGCTGAGATATGAATAAGACCCGACTGTGAATCATATTCAAGAAGATTGCTGCTGGTTTATCTATCCTTAAGAATCTTAGCTAGGGCTGCCATCCATCTGGGTTTGCCCGGATTTGTCCTAGTTTGGAGGGCGTCCGGGGAGCGTCCGGGCGAGGTTTTTAAATAGTGTCCGGGTGTAACCCAGATACTTTCTGTGTTAAGCGAAATCCGACTGCGAATGATTTGCAATAAATTATAGCATAAATCACAGCTAAATCTCGCCGCGCGGCCAAATTTTTACAGGGTGTACTAAAAAAAAAAAAGAATCTGCTGTTTAATACAAAAGTTCAATAACTACCTACTTGACTAAAATGTCTGAAACAGCAGATTTTTTTTCGTGGTCTCGGAGTTGGTCCCATAGTGAAAGTTGTTCATATTCATGGGTAGAACAACCTGTAAAAATTTGGAGACGGTAAAAAAAATCATACGGTATACCCGAGCGCTCGTGACAATTCATAATTTGCTTTTGATTTACCTTTTTTTTAATTTTCGTTCATGCCGAAAAGAAGAGCGTTCCTAATTATTTTTGTTACCAGAATACCTCTCACATAGAGAAGAGTGTATGATTGATTAGTAAATTAAACGTTTCATTTGTATTGTTCAGGTTTAAGTTGATTTTCTTTAAATATGAAAAATAATATGATACATAACGATGTTTTTATTTTATTGTAATTTTATTGTTTTTTCGAGACAGCCCTGGGAATAACATTTATTTCACCCAAATTTCCGGGGCTTATGAAGTTTTTATCCGGGGTCTGTAATTTAGGTGATGGCAGCCCTAATCTTAGCAAGCAAATATAAATACGTCGGCATGTGAAGGGACTTCTAGAAGCTCCATTTTGCATCTACGGTGTGGTTGCCTTGCTGATTCTAACCTTCTATTGCAAAGTAAACACACGTGAAAAATCTTTAGCGCTGCTAGACTGAGAAATTGGAAACAGGAGTACAGTCCGATTCAAACTGTAGAGCTCCGCACCAACAAATTCGCCTGTCAGCGGGAGTGAGGGATCAGGTACTACCATAGATATAATATACAGTATGTAAGAAAGAAGTTGAATGTTTTTATACTTCTATGGGTTTGGGTACTGCGCAGGGAGTAGCACACTCCAGAGCCGCCATAAAGTTTGAATCGGGTTGTACAGTAGCCGGCACATAACTTGGCAAGAGTCCTCTCCTTTTCCTCTCCTTTCTTTAACTTTCTTCTAAACAGACGTGTTTAAAATAAATTATGGAAATAACCATAGAATAATTATAAGCAATCTATAGTGATCATTTTTTTTGTGGCACTAACTTTACATGCGCAAACTTATTCGCACTACGCCAAAACCTTGCCAAGTTACGTGCCGCCGACTGTAAGCATCTTGGATAGCTAGGGAAAGATGACCAATAAACTTACTTGCACTGTATTATAATTTAATGGCTAATTCTAACTTGATATCATATCCTGTGTATATGAAAAAGCATAGTATCTATGTTACACTAAATGAAACGGAAATTAATTCATATCAGGTGATATGAATTATTATTGTTTGGGTCACAAAAAACAGGACTTTGACGCCGTTTTAAAACAGACTATTGTTTTACATCGTGACTAATAAGCTCAATATTTGTTATACAAGGGAAAAGGCGTGGACCTAAAGGACGTCAAGTTATATTTACACTGATGTTGTTGTTGAGTCAATTACTGTGACATTATTTATAGCCAAGGTAGTTACCGGATTGGAGAACAGTGTTTTTGCCCTAGGTTTAGAGGTGTACAGTTAGAAGCCCTTGCGAAATAAGTCTTTCTCAAAGACTAGGCTGTCCCATTTCAAAACCTATTTTTACAAAAATCGTTTTATTGCATAACCTTGCTAACCTAGTAAATCCCTACCAAATACTAAAACACCAGTGTTTTAAACTCACATAAAAGCAGTAAGTAATATTTAAGCATCGATACCTAGTAAGTGCACCATTCACTCCCTCGTGACCACTTTAAAACCTAATAAGTCACTTTAACCAATTCAAAACCTATTAAGTGTGGACTGGTCTAGGGTTTTACATGGTCGATGCACCTTAATAGGTTTTTGAAATCAAGACCAAATACGACCAATACCAATTATCAAAGTTAACAAGGGGCTTAAAATATGTAATATACACATGTAACATGTATTGAAATGTTGCTAGTACTATGTGTTCATTATTTGGAATTTTCTACAACCAATAGCATTTTTTTTTTTACCTAAAATAAATATATTTTACGTTTATGCGCTCTCCTGTAAAATTTATTTTAAAGTCCTTATTAGGTTTTGAAATGGGGCAACCGGACTAAATCTGATTAAGTAGCTATGGTTGTCGCAATCTGGCATTTCAGCTGACACAGAGGATCTTCTCACCAATGACCAGTAGATCTATGGCAACGCTCATAAAGTAACAAAGTCTAAGCCGGTGTCGAAAGATTTCGCGTATGAATTCGCGTATATCCTCGCATCCGACCAATATCTTGCATTAAGTAATATTATTTTGTTCCTCGCTTATAAAATAAAGTAGATGAGCAGGTCTGTATTGCAGCGTGGGATAACTGGGCGTCTAGTCATAAAGAAAAATATTATATTAGTGGTGGTCTTTGAAGGCATCTATTTTTGTGCTATTTAAGTGTTGAAATAACAGATGCACTTCATTATAACAGGAAGGCTAGGCAAGTATTCAATAAAGCTTTTAAATTTAAATCCAAAACATCCTTCTGTATTTTAATAGACGATCTATTTCCGTCATTCTTTCAGTATAATGTGAAGTTTTGCTGATTAGTGTTTTTGTTGCACACCAGTCATAAATCTACTAATTTAGATGACAAATACCAGCTATAAAAGAGAGTTTTTATTAAAACGAGGTGTATCCAGTCCAAGTGCGATAACAGGGGCGATAAATGATCGACACAAGTAGGTCGAATGCAACGTGTTACGCCAACGATAAGACGACCCCAAAACCAGTGTTGACATTTTTGGAACTGATTATCTCTGAAATCTTCTGGCAACATCTTCCATTTATCGAACTGTTTATATGGTAAACAGGCAAAGCCCGTGGCCGTGGTGGAAATTATTTCACTTGTTCGTACTTCTGGGATCCTTATGAGAGTATATTTTAAACAATTATTTCTCCCAGCAGACCGTCGCGCGCGATAAATATTTTATAGTTTTTCTTAGCAGCCAGTCACACGCATGACCCCAGAGACTTGAAATTTCAAACAATATAATAATAATAATATTAAAGAAAGAAACAAAGAGAAAAAAACGAAAAAAAAAACAAAGAAATAAAGGAACCTCGTGAAAGCTGAGAAAGAAAAACAAATCAAATATCTTGACTTAGCACACGAGGTTGTTGACATGTGGAATGTGAGCTCGACTGTCATTGTGCCGATTGTCGTATCGGCCAATGGCCTGATGGCCAAAAGCCTCGATCAACATTTATCGAGGCTCTCGTTAGGCGGTTGGATCAAGGGCCTGATTCAGAAGGCAGTACTCCTCGATACGGCTCGCATTGTGAGGAGGTTCCTGTCTCTGGAATTCTAACCACCGGTAGCTTGGACCCTGCTCCCGTCACCGGCGGATCACTATTTTTTAATATTTTTAAATGTTTTTTTTTTGTATGTACTTATATTATAAGAAATATTTAAAAATATAATAAAATAAGGTAAAGAAGTGAATAAACGACAATAATATAACAATATATTTATTCAAAATTATAAGGCATGAAAATTTGTACAGTTTTGCTTAACTAAAAATTGTATTGCTATGACTTACGTTACTGTGTTTCAGGCGAGAAGAGCTAAACTAGTCTTTTAAAATTAATAAATAAACAAAAATTGAAAATGGACAAATAAATACATATAAAAACAAAAACAATATAAATCATCAAAACCAGAGCGACGACCTTTTAAACAATTTTTAAGCAATTTTTTATCTCAACAGACCGTCGCGCCTGAGGCTAAGAGAGGCTAGAGAGGGGCCTGTGGCTAAATAATAACAGCCGCACAGGTCGATCGATCAGGTTAAGCTACGCTTGCCGCGGTTGGTCTGTGGATGGGTGACCATCTTTACATACCGAGACCCCTCCGTGCCTCGGAAAGCACGTTAAGCCGTTGGTCCCGGCTGTCATTCGTAGGTCTTTGACAGTCGTTACGGGTAGTCAGAAGCCCGAAAGTCTGACAACCAGTCTTACCTAGGGGTATCGTATTACCCAGTAACTGGGTTGTGGAGGTCAGATAGGCAGTCGCTCCATGTAAAATACTGGTATTCAGCTGCATCCGGTTAGACTGGAAGCCGACCCCAACATAGTTGGGAAAAGGCTGGCAGATGATGAACAGACCGTCGCGCGGTCTGCTAGACTGGTCTGCCAGTTTCAGCGTCATTGTATGCCATGTTTGATCAAAATAATCACTAAAAGGTGTAAAATATAATATCTATAAAATCAAACAATATTATTGAAGTTTTGAACTATTAGGTTCGATTATTTTTACGATGATACGCGCATCTGTACGGTCGGTGTAGCACTATGTTTCCATAGCGCGTCGGTCGAACGACGGCACGCATGCGGACGCGCTTGACCGACGGTCCTCGTACGCAGTGCGTAGCAATATACGCGTGGGTATGGTCGGTCGAGCACTGTCACGACTTGTGATTTTTCATACAAATGACAAGCGCGGCCGACGTACGCACCGACGGTCAGTCAAGCACTAAAACCGGCTTAAACCGGCCTAAAGATCAAATTCGCAGAACAAGTATTCATTTGTATGAAACTGAGATCGCATTCTCTCGTCGGCCGCACTGTAGTTGGGATTTGTTTATGAAGCTGAAAGCAAATGTTTATTGTTAAATGGGGATAGCATTCATGATTTATTATGATTCCAAAAATAAAGAAAATTGGTGAAATCACTTTATCCGCTGATGTTCTGAGATGTATAAAACCACAGAAGTTTTGACAGTATACAAAATACCTGAGAAATACTTGTATTTTATATTTAACTGAGACCTATCGAGGCGAGGACGAATAAGAAAGTTGCCATTATTGAAAACATAGAAAAGAGTAAGACAGTTGACGCATATAAAACTTTATTAGACACATTTGACATTAGTAATTATACTTGATGTGTAATACCTACTAAAGTTACTATTTAATAAGCATCTACCTTATTTGTTAAAGTAAATTATTGTGCCATATTTCGGGGACGTAGTACGGCAAACTAATTGCGTATCAATCTCAATCTGCGTTATTTTTTGAAGGATATTGCTAATCCATTGCTTGATATGAACGAAAAATTTGTCTGCTCAGCAACTTAAATAACGTAATGAATGTTGTTGAACTGTCAAAATGAAAGCGAATGCTACTGCAGTGCTACTCTGTAAAAATCTCACCGTGATAACTTAGGCAAAGTGAGCGGGAAGTGAGCTGTTATTAGGGATTAACACTATTGACTGCTCACTTCAAGCTCACTTCACTTTTTATTTCACGGTGAGATTTTTACAGAATCGACCGGCTGATAGTGTGTTACGCAATTACCCCACTGGACATACGGAAATTAAAAGAGGGCCGATCGATCCAGGTTCAGTTCGGCCACAAATATACAAATAGGTCATGTTTCAAGTCTGGACCGACATTAATGCTTTGATTAGCATGGAGCGCACATCGCAGCGCCTGAAAATCGTGATCGCGCTGGTTTTTTACTAGTTTTTTTTTTTTTAAATTAAAAGTGTTTCATGTTTGTTTCAGGAGTGGAATTACAATTGGGTTGATTAGCAAACAACATGACGTCCCGGTAAGTTAACCTTATTTATTTATTTGCACATTGTACACACAGTACATACACACACACACACATCCAAATACTTTGTTATCTTATAAATATTGCATGTTTGGTTATCTTGAGAGTCCTGAAAGCGATGGAACAGTCGATGTAGAGCAATTCGTACTTTTGTGAAGTGACAACTTGACAATTGAGCGTGCATTTGTTGAAACTTGCAGTCGTTAAAACTGACATTATTGATAGCGATTTTCTCACGGAAGCGTCAGGGTATCCCGCGAAATTAAAATTTTCTTACGTTTTTTTTGCAATTTGCAGGTGGTACCCTCACCTGAGGTTGCATTTGTTGATCTAAATGTCGCAGGTTTATGACAAAATCAGGTTTTTGATCAAACACCTGATTTTGTCATAAACCTGGGACATAAATATAATTCGCGGCCGTAACAAATATTTATTTACAGAATTTTATAAGTCTAAAAATCATCAATACTACTCTCGAAGTTCATGAATTCATGACATTTGAGGCCAATTCTAACTTACAAAGTGGTATTATTTTATTATGAAACCACCAATTTGAAAAAAAGAAAACGTAATTTTGAATTACGCTGGCTATCTTAGCGCATCCTCCTTGATAGTTGTAATATACAGGGTGAAATTGAATTCATGGGCATCCTTTTAAGGGGTCATTGTGCTCGTCATTATGAACAACTTTTACTATGGAAGCAAGCCTGAAATTCCGTAAAAAAATCGGCCCTTCCCTACATTTTGACGAGTTACGTGAACATAAATGCAAGGAACAGCTGATTTTTTTCGCGATTTCAGGTTTAGTCCCATAGTAAATGTTGTTCATATTCATGAGTACAATGACTCCTTAAAAGGATGCCCATTAATTTAATTATTGTCCTTTTGCCACCGATAGGTACTATAACCATTTCATTTAAGTTGTCTTTAGTTTCAAAATAACCTGAATTAATTCCGACTGCATTATCATAAACGAATGTTACTATGTGAGTTAATATAATTTCAAATCAAAAGTCGCGATCATTTTGAATACCAAAGAACACAAAATGAATATATGGTTGGCGGAAAGTAAATGTACGTTGATTTCTAGACATGCACCAAGTACAAGTATTACCGAGTAACAGAACTAACAGAGTAGGTACCGAATGTTTCTCGGTATTATGATTACTGACCGAGTACTGTACCGAGTAATTCGGTTTGGTTGACGCAGTTATCACTACATAGTCACTACATAGTATAAAACAAAGTCGCTTCCCTGTCTGTCTGTCCCTATATATGCTTAGATCTTTAAATCTACGAAACGGATTTTGATGCGATTTTTTAATAGATAGAGTGATTCAAGAGGAAGGTTTATATGTATAATACATGCATAATATAGTAG
This sequence comes from Eremobia ochroleuca, assembly GCA_949629135.1. Lineage (NCBI taxonomy): Eukaryota > Metazoa > Arthropoda > Insecta > Lepidoptera > Noctuidae > Eremobia > Eremobia ochroleuca. Next base: position 4,583,924 of record OX451391.1, on the reverse strand, counting down.
AGGAACACTGATAATTTTAGAGGTTTCTAATGTAATGTCGTAAATAAACACATTTTTTTGCGCTTACATTGCAAACGCTGGCTGAACCCGTCGAGATAGATCAAAATAATGTACTACATTATTGTACACCTTAAAAAGGTCTACAAAAAAGTCCGCGATGGTATATGTCTATCTCTTAGGGATAACCCACAATAACCATTTTTATCTTAATATACTTTGTACGAGAAATAATGGCTCTAAAATTATCAGTTTCTCCAATGCACCCGTGCGAAGCCGGGGCGGGTCGCTAGTTGGGAACAAACGAAACTCTTCAAATCTAAAAGTGAAGATCCGACAAGTGTGCTATACTTAGACCAATATCTAAGCGAAAATTTTATTACCACGAGATAGTACTGATTATTTAATGTTCGTTTTTCACGTGATATAACTGAAAATGACTAATCTACATTAATATTGTAAAGAGGTCAGGATATAAGTTTTTTTTTTTTTTTTTCGGGTACTTCGGCAGTCGAACCGAGTTATTCGGCCGATAACGAGTACTATCAAAATGGCCGAGTATGCAAGAACTTATTAAATCACTAAAGATGCACTAGGTACTTTTTTATTACTCGGTAAATGAGTTATAAACGAGTATTCGGCGCATCTCTAGTGATTTCATAAGTTCTTGTGATGATTTCCATTAGTAGTTTAAAACGAATGCAATGCTTTCTAATCTGATACCTGTTATAGCTTCAGATTTAAATGCGACTCTACCTAATACGGTGGAGAAGGGTCTTATGTAAAGTTGCATAGCTAGACTGCATTAGAATTAGCGTATTTTATTAACTTAGATGTGCTCACATTATTCACAGCGAACAAGCGCACTAAGTACCTACAGTCAATAAAACAACTACGTGTGCAGGCAAAAATGTTCATATTATTTCCATTGCATTTTTATTGTAGGCGGCATAATTATAAGCTAGACAAACTTAAATAAAAGAGTGATTTTGACAGGGAAACTCATTGTTTATTAAATTGACACACTAGTTCAATTTGCCGTGCTGTAGCAATTTCGTACAACTGTCAAAGAATGACAGTTGTGATTTGAAAATATGGACAATCTATGTTGGTGGGTAGTTAATTTGTCAAAAAATAGTTTTCCTCACCAATAAGACATGACAAGTAGTTGTAACTTGCAAGTTAGCTGTATGCTATGCTGTTAGCTGTATGCTATATTAGCTGCTATATGTAGCTGTATGTACACTAACTTAGACTGTACTAGTTTTCATTTAAGTTCTCAAACTCAAACTCAAACTCAAAGCATTTATTTCAAGTAAACCAATTACAGGCACTTTTGAATTGTCAAGGGGTCGGTCAGTCAGAAAGATGAAGCTAGTTTCTCATATGGCAACTGTGCTCTAGCCTGTTACCTAGCCGTATTCATACATATGTAGGTACTATTACACATGTTACATAACGACTGTACCTGTTATTGTATGAAAGCAAACCATTTCTTATGCAATACGAGGTTTTACGATATTATTTTACGATCACACGCATATAGTACCAATGGAACCAATAAAACATTGGGGCGGTTAATATATTGAGTCCAATTTACCCAGTTTGATTAGATTAAAAGTAATTGGTCCCGCCAATAGCATATAAAATGTGAAAAGGAGTCAAGTTCGGTAAGATTCGGGCCAAAAAGGCGAATCAAGGACTGACAGTCCTTGAGTCCTTGGTTCAAGAAAAAAAAATCGCAGAATCGACAATATAGCGCAACAATTATGGCGCGCGGCCAAAATCAGAACTAACACCGCCATCTTTTTTTTTCAATACAATTTCTCAAAAAAAGTTTGTTTGTTTGCTAACAACTCTGCTCTGTAAATGTCATTCAAGCGCCAAAGGTCCTTGTAGCAGTATAACCTACCTCGGCGAAAGTCAGTAAAAAAAAAACTTATTCATGAACTGCGACTGTTGGTCTCTCATTTCTACCTACAGGAACATTTCGGGAAAATATTTTTTCTTCGTCTTTTCTTCCTCATCTCGGGTGTTAATCAGGTGACCTTATAATGTTTATATAATATTGCGATTCTATATTCAACAAACGATAAAAAAAATAAGGTTGACGTATAATACCGTCTGAGTTTGTACAGGAGTTAGTCTCTTGTACAAACTCAGACGATATGGTGCATCGATGCATAATTGTGTTGTAGAGTTGATACAGGTGTTGTTCAGCATTCGCATGTACCTAAAGTAATATGAATTATACTATTTTATTTTATAAACAATGCCTTGTAATGTAATGTTTTGTTGGCATAGATACGCTTTTTTTGGAAACTGTTGACCGTAACAATTGCGAAGGTATCTGTTGTTTGTACCGTTTTGTACATATGGTGGCAGTATTGTTGAATGGAACAATAAACTGAATTTCATACTCAACAAGGTACAAATTCCATTGCAACCCAAAACGTATTAGGACCTTTATGTTACAAATGGTCACTCAAAAATCTTGCCACACTCATACTGAACTAGCTCAATTTTCCTGGAGTGTTGGTTGTATTAACTATACCCACAATAAAAAGCCTAGGAGGAATAACTTTAGAAGTTTATAGAAATAGCAAATCGTATTTTATATCAATATCCATAGCTTTATTTACAATAATAGTGCTATTAAGCAAAGAGCGGAGAGACAGCGGGTATGCAGTTAGCAATGTGCTTCACCATATTTTTCTCGCCCGGTGAATGAAACAAACAAAATACGTGACACCTATTCTTTGACATTGACAGTTAGTAGTGATGCCATAGAAAAAAGATCGCAATCACTTTATTTTATTTAAATGAGAATAGTTGCGCTCTTTTCATATTTCGTGAAAACTTACAGTAAAAGAACTGATTATCATTTATATTACTATAAAAATAATAGTTTACAACGTGTATGAATAAACTTTTTTGTTATTTAATATCAACAGTTTTTAAATGTAGGTACATCATGGCTTTATCGATATGCAATCGATACGATGTTTTCATAAGATGGTAATTGGGACATGCTTATTTTAAGAATTGTAAGTATATTTAGAGTATAGAATATCAACGCTGTATTTAAAGCGTATTGAATAATAACTACACTGTTATGAACATGATATTTAATAATTGATTAATGTACCAATTTCATTTTCAAACAAATAGTTTAGTCCAGACTTTAAATTTTGTAATGGCAGCACCTTCTTTATCGTTCATAATAATTGTCATGCATTGGTCATATTATGTCATTTATGCTTTGCACAGAGTTAAAATTAACATAGAGGCGGCATTAAAAGATAAACAATGCTACGCAATATATATTTTTTTTCTATACGAAACATCCTATGCGTTAGAAAGAGTACCCTATAGTGCTTATATAAGGTCCCATTAAAATAGATGCACAAACTTTTAGAAATCATTAAGACCACCAAAATAAGGACAACGGTAAAAAAAATGTAAGAAAAACGCATCAGATACTTATAAGAAAAATAATCAGCTAACGAAAATAGACTAATGTGCGGTCAATTTAATATTTAGGTCAAAATAAAATCACTTCAATCCATGTTTTTTTTTGCTTGGATATCTTTTGGTTAGACGCACTGAGTGCTGTGTTAAAATTTGTCCATCTATTTTAATGGGACCCTGTATATGCCATTAGTTATTTCTGACGATCCCAATAATATGACTTATGACCGTAAGTGATTGTTGCACTGTTTCATACACACTTACATGGTGCCTTTAGCATAAACCAGTGTAACCAATTGTTAGTGAACCAATAAAAATACCTAAATAAATGGTGGTTACCATATGGAATTTGTAATCGTCTCCTCGAGCCCTTTATTTTGACTTAGGTACTAAAAACTTTTTCACGACTATTGGGTTGTAAAGTCAGCCATGTTTATTTTTGTTAAACCTCACCTATTGAATTAGGAATTTCCTTCAAAATCACAGACAGACATATCTGGATGCTATGAAAGAGTAAGTAATCCTACATACATAGAGCATAACTATGTACCATACAAAGACATGCGCTAAAAATATAACCCTTCTTGCTTTCTATTTTATTATATTTATAACTCTGTATTGCCGTGTGTGACAGCCTCATGAATGTTTTGTTGTGATTTCTTGTGATTTGTACAAAAATATAATTGGCTGTTTCTGGTTATCTGTAATTTCTGAGTGACTTCGCCTTTCCTGGACTATGGATTTTTGCATTTTACTTCGGCTACAATAACAATACCTATAACTTGCATCTCGGACAGCTCTGATTTCGCCTGGTTTCCAACGGTGATCCAACGTTCTAAAAATTGGGGCATACCGAATGAAACATTTGTTAAACAGTCGTTAGATTTGAGTGAAATTCAATCTGCTGGAAAACAGTGATCCGTGATCGACAGGTTTGAAGTCATCAGATTTGGGAAGGGTCTTATGGCCCTTCACCAAGTTTTACGAAGAACAAAAATATACAGGGTTTTGAAACACCATTATTAGTTCATAATACATTTTATTTTATTTGTGCCCATTTCTGGGCCAAGCTTGTATGGGACAAAAATCCATCTCCTTTGTCTACATCAATATAGAACGGCACTTATGCGGAAAAGCGGGGCCCGTGGCTAAATAATAACATCCGCATAGGTCGATCGATCAGGTTAAGCTACGCTTGCCGCGGCTGGTCTGTGGATGGTTGACCGTCTTTACTATTATTATTATTATTATACCGAGACCCCTCCTTGCCTCGGAAAGCACGTTAAGCCTTTGGTCCCGGCTGTCATTCGTGGATCTTTGACAGTCGTTACGGGTAGTTAGAAGATCGAAAGTCTGACAACCAGTCTTACCTAGGGGTATCGTATTACCCAGTAACTGGGTTTTGGAGGTCAGATAGGCAGTCGCTCCATGTAAAATACTGGTATTCAGCTGCATCCGGTTAGACAGGAAACCGACCCCAACATAGTTGGGAAAAGACTAGGCAGATGATGACTTGTGCGGAAAAGTGTCTTTCTTATGCATGGCTCCAAAAATGTATAATAAACTACATAAAATCTGAAACCAGTTAACTGACGTAGCGTTCAAAAAGAAAGTTAGAATTTTTCTAGCAGACGTAGCTTATTATAATTTAAATGAATTTTTCGATGAGAGATTTGATCATGTTTTACTAATTTATTATTTATAATATTTTTATGTTCTCATATTATCATGACATTTTTTTTATAATTAGAATCGTAGTGACATTATACTTTATTTTATTACTATTTGCATGCCATTTTTTAAGGCAAACGTGATGATCTATTTTATCCCTACTTTTAACATCTCTTTCATGCTGACAATTTGTGTTTTATGTATTGGACTCATGTTTGAGCAAATAAATGATTATATTATCCTAATACCAGAATCCCGGTATTGGATATTTCAATACCGGTATTGAAACATGACAAAAAATGATCAGGATCTCGGTATTAGCCAATACTGGGATCCCGGTATTGGAAGCCCTACCCATAGCCTACCGAATGACCGAAAAATTAAATTAAAGGAGCACATGAACGTTCATTCCTAAATAATTATGTTGGTGTGAACATGGAATGAAACAATGAACCTTCACTCGAGAGTGAAGCTTCTGATATCGGCTTAAGTAACGTTAATTGTTCTTGTTTAGGTTAGACCGCCTGTTCGTCCTCCTAGAGGCGGGCGTGGGCCCAGCGACCAGGCGCGCCGCTGCCCGCCAGCTCGGAGAGGTCCAAAAGGCACACCCCGAGGAACTGCACCGGCTGCTCGGCAGGCTCACGACGCATCTGCGGTCGCCGGCCTGGGAGACCAGGACTGCTGCTGCACAGGTGATTATCTCAATTTTGTAATGCTTGTATGCAGTCTGCCACAAAAGTATAATCAGCCAAATACATGGGACACATGCCTCTTTTCTGTGAGAGGGAGTGGGCCGTAATCCACCACGCGGCGGGCCCAGTGCGGGTTGGTCGATGTCACATGTCTTCGAAATTTCGGGTCTAGGACATGGCAATTTCCTCACGCTTTTTTCCTTCACCGTTTTGAGAGCAGTGGTGAAGAAATAATTTACACAGAGTAAAGTGCCAACTTGGGTTCAAACAATAGATATAAGGAAGAAGGAGATATGCCCGGCAGTTGAAAATGTATCATAAACTGATGTCGCTAGGCTGGCCCCACCACCGCGCCACTACTACACATGTAGTTCAGTAAAAGCAATAAATACAAAGTCGCGCACATACTTGCAATTCATAAATCAGAACGTACCAGACAATCAATTATGAACCTTAACTCATCAAACACAGCGTGCATTTACCATGCACCTTACAAATTACACAAAAACATCTGTCGCCTCCACTGCTCCGCCAGAAAACACAAAATCTTATTATTGTTTCAAATCATCTCTAGTTTCACGGTATTTCTTACAGTTCAATAATTTATTACAAAGAATTTCATAAATATTTTGTGACACTTTTAATCAAACAATAAATTAATTAATTTAATTTATTATTTAATTTTCTGGCTGTTAAAATCTGCCACTAATAGTCCGTCCCTCAGAGGTTAATAGACCCACTAGTTGAGCTGTTCAAAACAAGGAAAACGTTGAATTTCAGACTTGAAAATATCTGGGTATAAATCTCAGCCTCACTTTTCCTTTCAGTGTGAGTAAATGTTTAATCATGAGCGTTTGTAAGATGTACTCCGTAAATAGTCTGAGCAAAGATTACCAGACAGATAAGATTTGAATACAAAATCCTTTGTTATGAACACGTGGAACCTACTAAACGATTATTTTTGTTTCAAAGTTTAGTCACGGAAATTAACTTGTTTATGAAGTTGACACACTACTGACCTACAGCGAACAGGCGAAATAGGTACCGTCAACAAAGCAGTTCGGTGTACAGGAAAAAATGTTTATATTTCTATTGCGCTTTTATTGTGGGCGTTACAACTACTTTATAAGGTTGACAAACTGAAATAAAGAGGTATTTTGACAGGGAAATTCGTTGTTTATCAAATTGGACACACCACGTCAATTTGCCGTGTTTTAGCTATTTCATACAACTGTCAAAGAATGACAGTTGTGGTCTGAATATACGGGCAATTTATGTTGGTCAATTTGGTTTACAATTAATTTCCCTGACATTACATAGTATTTCTGTTGCCGCTATAACAACAAATACTAAAAAACAAATATTTATTTACATAAATATTTATTACAAATATTAAAATAAATATTTAAGGGCGCTCCCATACAACAGATATGATTTTTTTTTTTTGCCGTTTTTATAGATAATGGTATGGAACCCTTCGTGCGTGAATCCGACTCGCGCTTCGCCGGTTTTTTTATCCTCCGGTTTCACTAACACTAAGCGACACCTAAGCGAATGCCTAAATAAAAGCGGACTGTAGTCAATTTTCAGCGCTGTTGGTTTTTCAACACTCGGCTTACCCTCGGTTTTAAAAACGAAAAATAACGTAAACGTGTCTTTTGGCAAGATAATAGATATGCCTGGCAGATTTATTATGACTGTACGGGGCTGTCAGGCTATCCTAATGGAAAATCTAGCCTAGCATATTCTCATGTTTTTTATAAACTCGGGAATCGCAGGTCTAAAAATAATTTTATTGGATTTTCCAAATCAGCGAAATATCGGTTCGTCCTAATGGCTCCGACACTGGGAACATCATAGCATAATATTTTTCATGATTTTATTTACAGAAGTCGGGGAAACCCGCGTCCAAAAATAATTTCAGTGGTTTTTCCAAACCGTCGAAATTATTTTTGTGAGCGGGAATTGGAATTATTTATATTAAAATATTCATAAAGCCCATCATAAAGGTGAATGATCATTACAATTTGCCCAGTTTTTTTCGGTCCATTTATATTCATGGTTTGTTTCTGCGCCGGCGCATTGCTTACAGATGATTGAAATCTCGATAGATGTTTTGTTTTACAAGCAAGAGCATTGTATCGCATAATTGGCTACATTGTTTCGAACGACTGAGAAATTAATCTCCTACCCGCGTTTGTGTGTCTCGTGCGCCGATGCGTAAATTATGCTGATAAGTTTATAAAATGCTTTTCCGTATTACTGCTATGCTGCATTTGTTACAATGTTTCACTGCGAACTAAACAATGTAGTTAACCATCTGGAAAAAAATTAAGCCATTTCTCACATAGAAATAATTGCCAGTTTTGCTTCAACATTTTTCCCGTTCTATGCGACTATTTGCAATTCTCTGAAGCATTATCGTAATCGATCTTCAATTGGCTTCACTTTTGCTTCTCACTGCATACGTGTCACCTTGAAGTCTTGAACACATTCGAGACAAGTTATAGCTTTAATATTCTTGAGAAAATTACACTTTCAAATTGCTCAGCGCCATGATTTCTACAAAAAAATATTGGCTTGAAAGTGTGTGACATACTACTTAGTAGAAAATTAGAGCACTTCAAAGCTTATTTCCACAGTAGTTTAATTTAACCTGCCTTATTCATTCTTCAAACTTGGCCCATGCTTAACAAGAGAGGAGAGCGAGACCCTTGACTTAATCCATGGCCCATAATTGATTTTTTCTTTTTCTTTTATGAGTCCGTATTGTCTCCTGGACAAAGGCCTCTCTACTCTCCTTCCACCTCTCGCTATTCAGAGCTGCCAAGAACCAATCTTTGTTAAAATTCCAGCTCATTCCACAATGATTGATATGTTATGTGCTCTTAATTCTGGAATTGCCTTGTGTCTGTCGTTAAGGGCTCGGCTCGGGACATTCGGCAAATGCGACGAACTATTATTGCATGGGTAGTACCCATGCAATAATAGTTCGTCGCATTAGAGTACCCATTGGGTGTAGTAGAGTACCCATTGGGTACTCTACTAGTAGAGTACCCATTGGGTACTCTACTAGACTATGAACAGTTGCTAGGCACGTTTTAAGTGTAATAAACGTTGCTATCGAAGACATAAATCACGTTTTATGTTTCGATTTCGACATTAAACCTTTGAAATTAGGTTAAAGGAGGAACTGCACGGATACATTCACTTTTTCACACTTATCTTTACCAAATAAATGTGAAAAAATTAATAAGGACGATGCAAATAAATTGTATGAGGATTTGTTTTCAACAGTGCACACTGAATTCAAACTTTTGAAAAGAAAACAAAACATATTTGCCCTAATTTTATATGTAGTGACTGGGCAACTAGAGAGGTATTAGGATTAGTTGGGAAAGACGTTCGAGCTGTATGGCCTTAAGGCTTATATCAACACTGAAACTTTCAACAAGTACCTATTTTGCTACATATTCCAAATTTTATAGAAATACCTGCAAGATAGCTAAGGCCCTGTTCTATATTGCTAAAGTAACAAGATCAAAACAGCAGAAAACAAAATAAAAACAGTTTGGAAAGAGATAAAAGATTTAAACGAGTGAGTGATTTGAAAGTGTCCGTAGAGTTTCTTGCCCGTTCTTCTCCATAGGTGCCTACTACGCTTTGGAATGGGCAACAAGCTTCATCTTTCTGACTGACCGACCCCTTGGCAATTCAAAAGTGCCTGTAATTGTTTTATTTCAAATACATACTTTGAGTTTGAAATAACAAATATGTTATCAGTTTATTTGTATCGATTCGTTTCCATCAAATTGTGGCTCTCTTGTTGTTATTGAAAGTCCTTGGTATACCGGTTAGGCAGAGCCTTATTGCCAGCTTTAACAATTACTTAAAAACTGGCATTGGTATTGTTGCTAGTGTAAACTAGGATACACTAAACATAAGCACGCTGTTGAATTTTCAACGCGCTCGGCTCAACGCCGTAAGTTAAAAATCCAACAGCGCGCGTTTACGGGTCGCCTAATGGCCTACATTGACACGGTAATATTATAATACAGTAGTGTAACTCGGCCGCATGATAGAAATAAATGCCTACAGCCGCGCGGTACGTAAACATGCGTTAGGGCTGCCCGTCTCCAGCATTTTAATTACATTTGCCTACTGTACGCGACGATAGCTCGTGGATGGGTGAAATGGAAAGATAGCGGACTGTATAATAAGAAGTATAGTATAATAAAGAAGGAAAGTAAAGAAATTACAACGGTCGGTTGAAGAAATTAATGACAATGACATGTATGAGATGTAAGACGCGCAAGCGCAGCCATGCACTAAGGCGAGCAACAGCTGACTGTCGTGGCGGTGTGGCGCGGGGGCCCACGCTCGGCCGTCGGCCGGCTGACTCCCCGCTGTCCCCGCACCCCTCGTTCACTGCCGCTAGCGCGCGGCGATGTTGAGTGGAGCGGTCTCAACACCTACTTTCTGTTTCTATTTAGTTTTGTGATTGTAAATATCCTTTTTACATAAATAAATGAAATACTTCGTATACTGAATAGGAAGTAATAATAATAATAATAATAATATTCCACAACTTTCACACAACGCCATCTAGTCCCAAACTAAGCAGAGCTTGTGCTATGAGTACTAGACAACTGATAAACATACATATATATTTCTAAATACATACATATTATAGATAAATTACACCCAGACAAAGAACAAATGATCGTGCTCATCACACAAACATTTGTCCTGGGTGGGAATCGAACCCACGACCTTGGGCATAGCAGTCAGGGCCACTGACCACTAGACCAACAGGCCTGTCAAGTGTTCAATAAAAATGCGTGTTGTTTTTTGATTGTTACATTTAATTAAAAAAACATGTTTTTGTTTGAAAAACAAATCGGGCTTATAAATTTGCGACCGAAAAATATTTACTACTGCCTACCTACTAGTAAGTAAAATTATTTTATAGTCTTACCTTTCAGAGTTTCCAGGTAATTTAAAAAAACATGTCTGGATGCGTTATTGACGAATTCATACAACCAAAAACAGCACAATATTTCCTACTCGTCATATTAACTGATTTTTAAAGAAAAAATCGCGCGGTTATTGTTAAAAAAACAACACACCGTCCGTTCGACTCTGCGGTACAGCCGTGACTGTCTACTAGTGTTGCCTATCGATAGTCGACTATCGCTAAACTATCGATAGTCTATCGATAGTTGACGTCATATCAATAGTATCGATAGTCTATCGATAGTATCGATACTATCGATAGTATCGATAGTATCGATATTATTGATACTATTGATAGTATTATAATGTAATAGTATCGATACTATTGCTTCCAATCAATAGTATTGGTTAATTTGTGATATCAATAGTATCGATACTATCGATACTATCGATACTATTGATAGTATTATAATGTAATAGTATCGATACTATCGATACTATTGCTTCCAATCAATAGTATTGGTTAATTTGTGATATCGATAGTATCGATGGTATCGATACTATCGATACTATCGATAGCACTATCGATATTGTTACTAGTTTTCGAGGTCAACTATCGATAGTGAAACTATCGATAGTTGGGCAACTCTGCTGTCTACGCCCCGAGCGCACCCCGAGTCCCCGAGATCGAGGCGCGTAGGTATAGCTCGCGTTTCGTCCGTTTGTATGAAGTTGGAGTACTGTATTATAATATTACAGTGACATTGATTTCAGCCGTTCGGTTTTACGCCTTACGGCGAATCCGTGGTTTTGCGTGACACCAATGTTTTACTTCATTCACGTTTTTTTTTTGCAGGGTACTGATCAAAACTAAATTACCGTGAATGTTGTTAATCTGCACATCCTGTATTTGCCCACAAGACGTTATATTTACTGCCCAACGTGTATATGGCTAATTTTATAAAATTTTAAAAATTCATATTATAGGTGTCTTAAATCGGTATTAGGCACGAAGCCTGAAGTCAACTCCTCATCTCCCTCAGTTATTGTTTAAGTTAAACGTTTAGTTCAAACATAGCTTGTTCTAGTCATGCGTGTATTTTATCAACGGTGCCTTGAACCTTTCCGTGTGCATTGTAAACATAAGATAAAAGCGGGTCTCTGGTCATTTGAATACCATGATTTGAGTTCAATTTACTTGTGCAGTGTTGTTGCACTGAGAATCAATAGAACAGTGACACTTGTTTGCCAATATGTTATTTATTCTTGGGCAAAGAATAATATTTCGCTCATTTCCCCGTTTGTGTTTTTAAAGGCAAACCTTCCTGTGCTTTAAAAACAAAACAGTGCGATCACTAGTTAGTTTAGCAGCTTTCTCAAGTGCTGCAAGCAGGAGCTTAGATTCCGGTCTTTCTGATCGCATTCACACCAAAGCGTATAGTCAGCCTCCGACTGTGAGCGTCCAGTACAAAATGTATGAAAAAACAACTTCCAACTTCGCCTACTGACTGTCCTTTGTTTTTCATACATTTTCACAATCGACGCTTGGTGTGAACGTGGCCTCATGAAGTCTTTCCTATTCAGTTCGAAAAACTCTGAACGATCACAAAGTAGACATGTGCATTTGCGCTTTCAGAAGAACCTTTGTTCAGTATCGCAGAAATACTGTGTCATTTGATACGCACTACGAATCTTGATGATCCATCCGTTTTTGTTAGGATTCAAGATATAGGTAAGGAGCTCTTTATTTGCATTGAAGGGACAGATAATTCTATAAAGATAGTTAGCCGATGTTTTGTAAATAAACTTCTTATTTATTTCGATGAAGTCTCTAGTTGGCTATGAATGAACCCTTGACGAGTTTTAAATTTCGAGCATCTAAATGAATACTTTGGAGACGTTCTTTTCGTCTTTCAGAACACTTTTTATTAAGCGTTCAAATTTAGACGGTTATAAATATTTAATGAGTATGATCTGCGATCTTATTTGCCCTTGAACAAGAGCATTGGAATTAGTTTCTACAAAATAAATATGTGATGAAGAGAACATTTTCCTTATCCAATGTTTATTTTGGTGCGTCAAAACAAATGATTAACGTTTCCGATCACGTACGACTTGAGGGAGGGGGGGGGGGGGGGTTGTGCTCTAAGAAGAGCGCATAGGTTTTACTTATGTAGTAACTAGCGAACCGCCCCGGCTTCGCACGGGTGCAATGGTGAAACACTGATAATTTTAGAGCCATTATTTCTCGTAAAAAGTATAGGATAAAAAATGGTTATTGTGGGTTATCCTTAAGAGATAGACATATGCCATCGCAGACTTTTTTGTAGACCTTTTTAAGTTGTACAATAATGTAGTACATTATTTTGATCTATCTCGACGGGTTCAGCCAGCGTTTACAACGAAAGCGCAAAAAAATGTGTTTATTTACGACATCACATTAGAAACCTCTAAAATTATCAATGTGTCTCTACCTTATTATGCATGTATTATAGATATAAACCTTCCTCTCGAATCACTCTATCTATTAAAAAAACAGCATCTAAATCCGTTGCGTAGTTTTAAAGATCTAAGCATATATAGGGACAGACAGACAGGGAAGCGACTTTGTTTTATACTATGTAGTGATATCTACTGGTAATCGGGAACACAGAACATAAACCTTTATGCCAGAGATGCACGGGGCTAGTCTCTCAAACCAGGATAGTAAGCGAGTGTTAGTATGCTAGCAAGCTAGTAACTGGCTCCGTGTATACATAACTAGCTTCATTTCTAGGCCAGTAAGCTAGCGTCTCAAGCTAGGATAGTTTAATAGGATGGAGTTCTATTTATTGAGCTTGTTACTACCCCAGTACTGATTTTAATATCCCGGCTTATGCTACGCGTTTTGCTGGCTTAAAATCATCTGGCATCATGTAAACAGCACTAGCATGTGCCAAACCAGGACAACTAGCCGGGATAGTATGCCGAGATTATAGCTTGCTATCCTAGCTTTGAAAACCTAGCCTCGTGTATCTCGCGCATTGTTTCTATGCACAATGCTGCAGCAATGGATGGAGGATAGAGCTTTAACATCAAATGACACGCCATCTGGTGTGTAGAAAAAAAAAACACAAACAAGTTCTCTAGAACGAAAGAGACTCCACGGAGAAAGCCAGCATAAATTCGGAATGTGTTGCTCAGTTCTTTATTTACATAACAATGGCGTTTTAATGCTTACTTATATGTATAAAATACATATTAGTCTGTTGCTTATTAATTAATTGTTTATTTTTGTAAATGATGGGTAAGTCATTTAGCCTGACGGGTTCTTGCTTCAATAAAGTTCAGACAAATGTCAACAAAACTTGATAGAAATTTTAGATTTAAATTTAGGTATTAAATAAATAAGTATTGTATAATAAAATTGTAGATAATCCTGATGATGTTAATCATGCTGAATGGTGTCATCACATTATGACATAGGTAAATCAATTTAAGTAATTGGTGTCGCAATTTTCAATAATTATTGGAAAATTCCCTAGTAAGCTCTGTAGAAGACCTCTCGCCCGACATACTTTGTTACTTACATACAGTTTTCTCCACACATCAGGGCAAGAAGACTGATAAGCTAAGTTTTCAAAGCCGTGTCCGGCATCCACCTAAGTAAATATTGTGGAACGGGAATAAACTATTGAGTATTGATTGCTTTAGTTATACTTTGACCTGGAGGATTTAACTATGGAGCTATAGTAATGTTACGAATCTGAGCATACCTAATTGGAAATCTTTTTATCGTAAAAAGTTCCCAAAGTGCAAAAGCAGTATTTCTGGCGCATGGCGTTTAAAGAGGACCTATTATATGCAATTCAAAATGGTTGCATACAAATACCATTTCGCAAGTGAAACAATATCATGAACAAGGATACAGTTTAAATTGAACTATAAAAGGACAACCACTCGTTTTACGGCTATTAACGTTTTAACAACAAAGGAGAGCCAATAATAATTACATTTTTATCCTGTTTACTGTGCAACAAATTGGTCATTCTGATGTCCATTTCACGATAAAAGGGTACATTAGAATTGGAACAAAATATTTGTCAAGTTTAATGATCTGAATAATACATTGCAATAATCATCATGCTCTATAAACCTTGCTTCATGTGTCTGCCTAATTATTTATTCATCTACGGTAATTTAATAGTAGACGGAGCGGAAATTTACCTCTATTGCGTGCGTGAGTAATAAAAAATTGTCAGGATGTATAAAGGCTCCCCGCAGACAGGTGCGACACGACACGACGCGACTAGTAGAACAGTTTCTATGAAAACTTCATGGAAGTTGAACCAGTGCGGTGGGGTAATTTTTGAGTAACACTAAAGGCTCTTTCCCACGGCAAGATCCCGTTTCTTGCAGGTACGTGTTTTTGCAGGATCCCGTTTAGTAGTGTACGTGTTTTAATAAATGTATTCACACAGGCATCCCGCTTTCCGGATACTGCAAACAGGATGCTTGTGTGAATATGTATATTTAAACATGTACATTACTAAACGGGATCCTGCAAAAAACCGTACCTGCAAAAACCGGGATCGTGCCGTGGGAAAGGGCCCTAACAGTAGTAGGCATTTTGACAGTTCAACAATATTCATTGCGTTATTTACGTTGTTTAGTAGATTAGCAATGAATGAACGAATGATATTTTGCAAGATTATAGATAGCTAACATAAGCAGAGACATAAGTTCTTAACCCTACAGGGCATAGTGTCCCACATAATTATGGGACATACCGAAAAGCGTGTTGTATTTTAAAAATGGATGCAAGTAGCGTGATCTAGTGTTGACGAGATTAAGTATTATGTTTTTGAGTTTCGAATTTAGTACCAGATATTGTGTATAGATCTGAATAAACATTTATGTTTATAAATTCATGTTTTCTTCAAATCGGTAGGTACTTTGAATACGATTAACGAGCGGCGTATAATAATTGCAAAAAAATGATAAAATTGAATTTTTCAGTGTCGAAATAATTAGTAGAGGTATGTTCATATTTGTCATTTTACATGTAATCTTGTAATTTCATTTATACTAAGTAAGTAACACAGATTCACATTATAATGCATGATGTGCCATATACAAAAACATACGTTTCTATTGAATTATGATTTTTCTAAATATTTTTTCGAGAAATGGCATCATATTTTTGCAGGCTAATATATATTTTTTAAGCCGATATGAAAAATCATGCTCTTTAGGGTTAAGATCTATGGGTTTCTGGGATGTTTATATTCGGCATTTCAGCCGTGCAAATATTTAGATTTTACATCTTGGTTATACTTATAGCATTCAGTACACATTTATTGGGTTGGTGCATATGAAATTGCCGATTTTTGATACTGGCTATTGTGAACATAGATATCTTTCATTCTAATTACTAATTAGAATTACAAATTCAAATTATTTTTATGATTTAGTAGTACGATATTTTGTTATTCAAAATCAGTTGTTGATTTGTTTTCCCGCCGTTTGATTTTTTTTTAAATATCACTGTTTCTGTAACCAAGGAAAAATCGAAATTGCACGCTATTTTCAAATACGAGTTCCGTCGGGGCACCAACGCAGCACTGACAGCACGCAATATTAACGACGTCTATGAACATGGTACCGCATGTGAACGCACGATCCGTTTTTGATTTAATCGCTTCTGTTCTGGAAATGTTGGTCTCAACAATGAGCCCCGTGGCCGACCGGAACAACGATGAATTGAAAGCCATAGTGGAAGCAGATTAATCTTAAACCATGTTGGAACTTGCAGCAGCCTTCAACGTAAGTGATGAATCGACTGACTGACTCATGACTGGGTGACTGAACGAAATACAAAATTTTATTCATGAAAATATATTTAATTTGTTCTAATAAAATATATAATATTATATTTAATATATTTAGTTTGTGCAAAACGGCAATTTCATATGCAGCAACCCAATACTAATTAGCAGTAACATAAAAATACTGATAATAATATAAAGGCTATAGGGGGATAAGCATGGATAGGATGCCCCCAAACGGATTGCGGTGATTTTTTTCTGTAAGTTCATAACAATGTGACATTAAGATTCTCCAAATATCAACCCTTCAAAATGCACCGTTTCGGAGTAAGAAATTAATATTCGAAAAATCGAAAAAATTGATATTTTCTGAATGGCTTGACCGATTTAGCTAAAATTTTGATATGTTTTAGATACAACTACAATGTATTTAAAAAAAAAATGGCAACTTGTAAAAAAAAGTATAACCTCAAAAATTTATTTTTTAAATTGTAAATTTTTTTTTCTGCTACTTGCTATCTTGGTACAGACGCCAACGCATCTAGCTACCCGAAACTGTCAGATTTTCCCAATCAACTTTGAACCTTATACTTTACCGATAAAGTTGAAAATCTATTAAAGAAATCTGACAGATTGTAGTAGCTTGATGTGCTGGCGTCTGTACAATCACCAAAGTTTTTGTACAAATTTTTGAGTTTATCAAAAGTAACATATAATTAATTCAGATTTTTTTTCCGGGTGCGTCATAGTTAAAAAAAAAATATCAGAAAATATTTTTTTTTGAGGTTATGTTCGACGTACAATCATGAAAATACTTGTTTTTTTCACTTCATCACAAATAATGGATAATTATGATTTTGAAAAAAAAATGAAATATAACATAATTATACATATTTCTTAGGCTTACTGTCATTCGTAGATCTTTGACAGTCGTTACGGGTAGTCAGAAGCTCGAAAGTCTGACAACCAGTCTTACCTGGGGGTATCGTATTACCCAGTAACTGGGTTGTGGAGGTCAGATAGGCAGTCGCTCCATGTAAAATACTGGTATTCGGCTGCATCCGGTTAGACTGGAAGCCGACCCCAACACAGTTGAGAAAAGACAGATGATGACTCACCTGTACACACATTTTACACTGAGTGTAGTGTTCACGTCCAATGTACATTTTTAGTAGGAAAAACTTGAAATTGACAGCCGGCGGCGAAAGAATCCCCAAAACTAATTGATCTATGCTAATCTTAATTCAACTCAAGGTGGATCAGAGTTGAGTGACGATTCGCTGACATCGGCTTGCACTGTTAGACGGCATAATAATTACTACAACTTCAAAATACCCATTGTCTGCAATCGTGGAAATATTAATTTATAACTGTTTACTTCGCAGGCGGTGGAAGCGATCCTCGCGAACGTACCGGAATGGCATCCAACACCGTTCACGGGCAAGAAAGGTCAGTACTTAAACATGATACTATACGGTACTGCCGTCATTAGCCCACGTACGCACGGGCGATTTTTTACCGCGACGATTTTATAAAGTGCAAATTGCGGTTAAAAAAAAGAAACGCATCGCAATGGTCGTTTAGCCTTAGAAAAGCGGACCCTTGATAGATTTTCGACTCTCGGCGGTAGTATGAATGTTGAAAATACAATGCGCTAAAAAATAGCCTGTACGTACATGAACATACGTCGCTTTTGTTTTGACAACATAGGCGACGACCTCCAGACATGGTTTTAGCTTTTAGATAAGGGTTTAGACACACTTGACAGTGGCAGCGACAAAACATTACCAATTTTTGCAGGAACTGGTCATTTCCGTTGTCGAAATGGGAAATCGCACTGGCCAGACATCCGGAATAAACACCAGTGTTCTCTGTGTGATAATTCCATATTTTTTATCCCGAAAGCTTATAATGATACACATGGGCTGCAGTTTTAAATTTTGGATAGACCTCAATCTTTCTGAAATTGACGATAATCGCCTTGAAATCTCTATTGGCGGCTTAGCGCAGAGGCTAAATGAACGATTCGTTTCCTCTTAGATCATATAGATACCGAGATCCACATCGCCCAATATCACCGAAATAGCATCATATGGACTCTTAAGTGCCAACACACCCACGATACAGAAGGAATCCTCGTGTGGGACAGCGCGTTTAGTGATTTAGCCTTATTTGGCAAGGTGACTGTCGCGAACTAGGTGTGTTTTATCACCGAGACGTAAACAGGACATGAAGTTAACTAATTAGGATTGATGTTACCTTAACGTCTGGTTTAATTATCTAGTGTTTGAAGGAACTCAAGACTCTTGAGCAAAATACTAGTTACTGAAACTGTCTGGTTAAATTCATTTATTAAAGCTATTTATCGTTCCCCTTTTTCGTTAGTTTATTTATGATTGCTCTTTAGAATTATAAATTAATTAAGTACAGACGACAGCACATCAAGCTACTACAATCTGTCAAAGAACAATGCCCATCTGTCATACATCGTTAGGCTCAGAAATGGACGGTTAAATATCACACTACTATTATTTGTATTAGTTAGATAATGGTCTACTAAAATAAAAAAAATCTAAAGAAAAGTCCGCCACGTTACCAGTATAACCGAAAATATCAGTAAAAGTCGAGTAATCTTACAATAAATAAAAATAACAAATAACAATTCATAAGATATTCTAATAAATAATGACGATTACTGGAGCACTTTTATCAATTGTTAAAAAAGTATATTGTTTTAAATATAATTGATTACATGACTTAATTAAATTTTATCATGCTGTCCACGTGTGGGCCGAAAATGGGCATTGTTCTTTAATAGATTTTTAACTTTATCTCTAAAGTATAAGATTCAAAGTTGATTGGGAAAATTTGACCGTTTCGGGTAGCTTGATGTGCTGGCGTCTGTACCTACCCACCTACTAGATACTTCCAGCGGCTTCGGCAGCGTGGTCGGAAATTATCCCACGGAAGCTAAAAAAAAATCTATTAAACATAGTAATACCTACGTATAATAGATCCTTTTAAGGGCTGATTTTTCAATCGACAGATAATTTTTGAGGAATAAAATTTACGTTTGACAGATTTTTTAAGGAAGAACTGTCATAAATTCCAAATTATTCCTCGGATAAAATTATCTGTCGATTGAAAAATCAGCCCTAATAGGAATAATTTCGTAATACGTCTTTTTATCTGTAACTTTACGTTTATGTGGCGCACGCCAGTAAAGCTCCAAGTAGGCAAGGTTTTTTCCGATCTCTTCAACATTCATCGTCGTATTTCAACCAATTCACACTAAACCGTAATTAAGTATGTAACATCTAAACCTTAATTAATCATAACTCTAATTAACCTAAACCTCATTAATCACTCCGTCCATTGGTGAAAACCGTAGTCGTAGTAGTTTATCGCGTTCAGACAGACTGATGTGGTCGGGGGGGAGGTGGTACCTTGTTGTATAATATTTGTTGTGATAATAATCACTACATAGTATAAAACAAAGTCGCTTCCCTGTCTGTCTGTCCCTATATATGCTTAGATGTTTAAAACTGCGCAACGGATTTTGATGCGGTATTTTTCAATAGATAGAGTGATTCAAGAGGAAGGTTTTTATGTATAATACATGCATAATATAGTAGAGGAACACAGATAATTTTAGAGGTTTCTAATGTGATGTCGTAAATAAACACATTTCTTTGCGCTTACATTGTAAACGCTGGCTGAACCCGTCGAGGTAGATCAAAATAATGTACTACAGTATTGTACACCTTAAAAAGGTCTACAAAAAAGTCCGCGATGGTATATGTCTATCTCTTAGGGATAACCCACAATAACCATTTTTTATCGTATACTTTTTACGAGAAATAATGGCTCTAAAATTATCAGTGTTTCTCCATTGAACCCGTGCGAAGCCGGGGCGGGTCGCTAGTAATTCATAAACCTGTGTGAGATGTTCAAGTAGATGTGTGCATATTACAATATGTCTATACTAAGGTCCTCTTGACAATGGCGCCGTTCCCCTTGTTCACAAACTAAACTAAATTTAAGTTCAGTGCATCTTGTTCTTTCTATTTCATTACGAAAAGGACAGAAGATAAATATTAGTTTAGTCCTGTCAAATTAAGATACTCCATACAAAAGTTTAGACGTTATTAAAAAGTTGGCTACTAAAAATACATATGTCAATTTACGTCAGGCGCTGACTAATTTAATTTTCATCTTGTACAGATTTCTAGAACGAAGTATCAATATATCAATGACACGTCATGATGTCACCTGTTCTGGAATCTCAAACTCAAAGCATTCATTTCAATTAAACCACTTACAGGTACTTACTCGGTCAGTTGGTCAGAAAGTTAAAGCTAGTTGCCCATTCCAAAACTTAGATCTCTATGTAGAAGTACGAGTAAGAAACCCCAAGGACACACTTTTAAATCAATCTGAGAAAAATGTAAAAAAAAAACGAAGAAACACTTCAAAATATAATTAAACAATAATCTGCAAGATTTGCCCACAAAGCTATCTCTACAGTATTTGAACCGTCCATTCTCTTGACAAATGATGTTGTACTTTTTACAATGAACTATTCATAGACGGTCATCATCAATTACTGTATATTATTCACTTAGTACTGTGCCTGTGTGACACAGATACGAAGCGAACTGCAGGCGGTTGTCTTTGTAGCTGGTTCAATGAGTCCGTTAAGACCGTTAACAGTTGGACCAAGGGGCCAAATTAATCTTTAGGCTAAAGCGCCATCTGTGATATAGGCTAAAGGGCCTTCTGTGATAGAGAGTAACTCTTTCTTATATTCTCAGGGGCCAAACGTTCATGACTTCTTGTTCTGACCATTCTGAATTCGATGTAGGTTAATAATGCCGTGTCGGTACGGCACTGCACAATCCACAAGGTAAGTCAAGGAGTAGCAGGCACCATGACACCATGACTTGTTTAATATTATTAGAATAGTAGCCTAAGGCGAAGTAAGAAGATTTTTTTTTGGTAATTGGCGCATCGCGGTAACATAAGGTTCAAAGCACCGATGCGTTTGATGTTAGTTGAATCGATTGACCACCAAAATAAAAGTAATTTTGCAGTTTTAATTAAATTAAAAAATAAATGCACGGCTCAGTGGAATATTTTTTAGGTATTTCTTTAGTTGGTAGGATTTCCTATATTATCATAAAATGTGATAGTTTGTTGAAAATATTGAAACTTGCGACGAAATTTTTTGAGCTCTGTTTTATTATGATACTATTTTATTTTTATGAAATATTTTTAAGTAAGTCTTTTCTATGAATATTTGACAATACACTCATTTTTTTTCTGTCACGTAATACGAGTATGTACCAATACGCCTAACTGTGCGACAATAAACTGAGCGATTTACGGTGTCCTACGTTTGGACAGCGCCTTAAAGAATATGCAAAAAGCGTTTAGTTCTTTGCAAAAATGCTTTCTTTTGAACGTAAATTAAAATTGTTTTCATACTTTAGGCATTGAATTTCTATTTCCAGTCAGACTTCATGAAACATGGATTGGCTAACAAAATATATTCGTATGGCCTTGTTTCTTGCGAACTCATGCAAATCAATTTATTTGAAGCGCATCCGTTCTGACCCTTGCTTTATAACACTGTTTACTTATAGTATTACTGAGTCACAATACCGTAATATTGGCGTATTAGTCGATTCGCACGAAGCCGCTGCTTACATAGGCTTTATTGCCGTCAATCGGGCACACATCCAGACTCCGGTCTGCTACTGAGAATTTCCTAATGGCGCTTAATAAACCCAATAACACCTTGCCCAACCTGGGTATCGAACCCATGACCCAAGCGCATGGCTTGCGACCACTAGACCAACGAAGCAATCCTTAGACAATCTTATAGTTTTTTTCATTCCGGTCTATACAACGTGTAACGTTAAATGCGCAAAACCTCAAAATAGTTTGATCAGAATAACGAGCAGAATGAATTGAACCACTTTTTAATATAGGTCACATTTTTCAAAAAATCTTCATTAAAAACGTTGCATATTGTTGTATATTTATTAATATGTCAAGCAAGCCAATGTCAGCGCGGCGCAGCGGCCCGGTGACGACTCCTCCCCCGATAAAGCGTCGTCGCAGACGTAAGAAACGATCAGAATGGCCAGTAAAACTAAAACAGCACATAAAGCCTTTACAATTTTTTTATGACTTATTTTCTCTCTGAAATAGGTCAATCGAATTAAAAATCAGTTGGGGTGTCTGAGGTTTTGCGCATTTAACGTTACACGTCGTATTTGTGCTGATCTTAGGGCCGGTTTTTGAATCCATAGTTAACTCAACCAATTGTTAAAAATAGCTTAGTCGCGTAAAGTTTCAGCTTAACACTAACCCAGTGACATTTAAGTTGCTGATTCGGCGCTGACATTAATAGAATGAAACCTGCTAATGTTAGAAATATTCCGCATTCTAATAGTCTACTGTATTTTCATTAAAACCCAGTTCTTTTATACACAAGACAATTTGGCATCAATACATATTATTATAATCTATACATAATTATTACAAATTACATCGCTTTTCCAGTTTGTCTGTGTCACCGCGTTGTTCTTCAAAAATCCGCAACGGATTTTGATGTGGTTTTTACCATAATTTAGAGAATTTGTTCCGGAAGGCTTATGTTTATAATACATTAATATTAAAGTCATGTTTAACAAAGAAGTCTCGATGTTTGATTAGTCGTAAAAAGTTAAAAACCGTGCGAAGTCGGGGCAGGTTGCTGGTATTTCAATTTAAAGTCTTTATTGAGTTAAAGAACCAATAGCGGTCAATGAAGTTATAAAATACTTTTATTTGCTGAATTGGATAAATCGCCGTCATTGTGTGTTGGAGCAGGAAAATAAAAAGGTCACACCATGATAACTGTGGACTGACTTCTTCTCTATTGATAACGAATTACGATTTAATACATACAGTCACTTTTGTGATTAGTGAATAGCGATGGATTGTAATGGAATTTGTTGAGGTAGCCCGCGAAATTAAAATTTACTTACGTTTTTTTGCAATTCGTAGGTCAGCGGTGTCTGTCAGCGGTGCTGTTCTGTAAAAATCTCTCCGTGATAACTAAGGTGAAGTGAGCTGTCATTCTTGCTGATGGGGTTCTTGCTAGGGATTGACACTTTTGACGGTTCACTTCACGCTCACTTCACCTTTGTTTTCACGGTTTGATGCTTACAGAATAGATAGGCAGGTTGTGTGTTGATAAAAATATGATTCGCGAGCGTATCAAATATGACTTTTTAACAAAATCATTAGAATCAGCAATACAACTCCTTTAGTTTGAATTGGCCCCAAATGTCATGATTTCATGATATAGTTATTCAATAGGGTAACATTTATAGACATGTATTGATGATTTTTTTAACTGTAATTTTGAAAACAAATATTTGTTACGGCTGCGAATAAGAAAACTTCATGTGTTAAGTGTCATCTTGTCTACTGCAGTTTATAAATATACTGGAAGATTTTTTTTTACAGTCTCCAAATTTTTACAGGGTGTTCTGCTCATGAATATGAACAACTTTCACCATGGGACCAACTCTAAAATCACATAAACAAAATCAGCTGTTTAATACAAAAGTTCAATACCTACTTGATAAAAATTTATGAAACAGCTGATTTTTTTTTCGTGATCTCAGAGTTGGTTCCATAGTGAAAGTTATTCATATTCATGGGTAGAACACCCTGTGAAAATATGGACAAGGTAAAAAAATCATGCTGTATATTGACAAGCTGACGCATAACTGTTTATTATAGTACTGCTGGTCGATTCTGTAAAATTCTCACCGTGAATACATAAGTGAAGTGAGCTGTTAATAGTGTTAATCCCTAGCATTAGGGAATGACAGCTCACTTCCCGCTCACTTCACCTAAGTTCTCAAGGTGAGATTTTTAAAGAATAGCACTGCTGTAGGAGAGGACGAGATAAGCGATTCTAATTACTAGTAAACAGCATTTCCCTTAGTCAACCTTATAGAAGTGGTCTCTGACCAGTTGTTTTTATTTACCAGGCTTTGTAGAGTTGTGGTTGAGAGACGCGCGGAACCGGGAAGTATGGCAGAACACAGGGAAAGCCTATACCCTGCAGTGGGTGATTCCGGGCTGAAATGATGATTATAAATATTTGCGAAAGTTCCGAAGTTTGGTATATTTCGTTTAGGAACAAACGGGAACAAGGTTCTGTGTAAGCTCATAATTATTATGTGAAGTTGACGGTCAAAAATTTTTTTACAGAATGATCTTTCTAATCTTTATAGGTATTTTCTAATATTTCTACATTTAATTTATTCCTTTAATCCATATGTTGTACAAGTACATAACAAAGAGTAATCTATGTATCTATCTATTTAGCCTACAAAACGGTTTGTTACCTTTGCCACGACATGCTGAAAGCAACTGGTCATGATGAAATTTTAATAGTGTTTACATGAAACATTAACTTCCCAAAATCTCAATCGTGTATGTAGACGTAACTACAACATCAAACAATTGGTTCGACGTGAGATTAAACACGTGCTCCTATGCCTGAGATATTATGTTTAATAAACAAACATGTAAATAATATATTTTATTTTATTTTACCATTTATGTACACACATATACAACATTATTTTTAGTATATTGAAACCTGTAGTTCAGAATAAGTAACTTAATCGATTCCAATATTTTTTACACCATGTTATATTTTGTCCCAAAAATATTTAAAAAAAGCTAACAAGTTGGACACCGAGCGACACTAAGTACATATCCGCAATTATATGCGCACAACACAGGTCACACAGCCGGTCGGCCGGCGGCGCGCGTTAAGTGGTAACCAACTTTTTGTACGGACAATCAGATAACAAGCTCATAACTTCGTGATTTTTCATTATACAGTTTTGAAATGTTGTACATAGATTCTTTACATAAAAATACTAGACACGTGTTTCGGGTTTTCCACATACTAAAAATAATGTTGTATAAACAGACAAGAAAAAACAGAAGAGAAACGTAGGTAGGTAGGTGGCCTACAAAGGTGATGCTTATTTCTTAAGAAATCCCTTCCAGCACACCCGCGATGGGACAATAGATATACTCGTATACATAAAGTTGTAAACAATTATTCACTTAATAAAAATAAACAAATACTATGAGAATATACTTACATACATACAAATAAACATACATACATACTTATAAAATAAATATCACTAGAATATTGATAAAATCAAAATAACAATACATACACATCTATCTATGAGGATGATGAAAGATACTGCTTTTTTACTCTTCTCCTAAAAACTGCAGGGTAATTTCGTAACACACTATCATTAGCAATGGGTTTCATTTTGACAGTTCAACAACATTCGTTGCGTTATTTACGTTGCTGAGCAGACGCATTTTTCGAACATATGGAGCAATGGATTAGCAATATGCTTCAAAATGATTCAAATTGAGAGTAAAGCCCGTCACAGACGTAGCTATAATATGTATTAATATGAATCATAGCAAGGCATATTACGACATATTTTCTATATAAATTTTCGTGGGACCGCACACGCAGCTATAATATATATTTCTATGACGTCGCCAAAATATGTCGACATATATATCTCGGAATATTTTGGCATATTAATATATATTTTGGTATATTAATATATATTTTGGTATATTAATATATATTTTGGTATATTAATATATATTTTGGTATATTAATATATATTTTGAGCATACGGGATGTTCCATTTGTAAACCGAACGCTTGTCCGACGTCCGTGCTCAATGTTCCTGACAAGCCATCATGCATATCAAATTCAGCATCGGAATCATCCTCTGAGCAACTTTCAATGAGGGTTTTCATAAAAATTTACGTCACCAGTTGGCGCCACTTTGCCAAGAGGTCTTCTATTTCGATAATTAATTGAAAATATATGATGACGTTCATCATTCGTTTCATTCATTCGTTTTTCATTCAGTCATGACTAAAGAAAATATAGGCGCTTTGACATTTTTGAAATGTGCTCGGACCTGACGTCTCAGTGCTGCCACCTAGTGCACGTCATTTCAGAAAACCCTCATTAGATCTAAAAGTAGTGCTCTTGTCGAATTCATTTAGTTACCTAGATTGATTATAGTGTTATTTCAAAATTTGAACAATCTGTACAGAAAATAAGCTTTAAAACCGTGCGCTTGCAAGGACGAGCGCAGACCGAGTGAGGGCAAAATATATATTATAGTATAGCTCCCGTGTGTGGTAGCATGCTATACTATAATAATATATCTCGATATATTTATATATAATAAAGCTACGTCTGTGACGGGCTTTATAGTGTGTTACGCAATTAGGCCGCTGTAACAGTTAAATGTACTTATATTGTATAATCCTCATCTATTTTGTAACGTTTTCAGTTGTTGAGGTTACTAAACTGTGTAAGTCATTCTATCTTATTAAGGGCATAGTTTGTCCATAGAGCTCTATGGACAAACTATTCCCTTAATAAGATAGAATGACTGTGCTGTTGTTATGCTTATTATAAACTAGCTTCTGCCCGCGACTTTTCGCGTGAAAATTCGGCCCACGACCCACCGCGTCGCATCGCATCGCCCGCTCGCGCTTTTGCTTCATTTCGCTTAACGTTCTTTCTGACCTCTTTTTATTTTGCTCGGCTCCTGACTCCGACTGATTTTTAATTCAATTGACCTATTTCACAGAGAAAGTAAGTCATTAAAAAAACTGTAAAGGTTTTATGTGCTGTTTTAGCTTTACTGGCCATTCTGATCGTTTCTTGCGTCTGAGGCGAGGAGCTGTCACCAGGCCGCTGCGCCGCGCTGACATTGGGTTGCTTGACCTATTAGTAAATAGACGCGGCGACGTTTTTAATGAAGATTTTTTGAAAAATGTGACCTATATTAAAAAGTGGTTCAATTAATTCTGCTCGTTATTCTGATCAAACTATTTTCAGGTTTTGCGCATTTTATAAGTAGATAAATAAATCAGCAGGCAAAACTAATTAAAATTAAACGAAATATTTAATTGCATTCATCGTTTGACCTATAGAGATGTGAAGACTTGTGAAGGTTATTGGTTTTATAATTTAACGCGTTCGCTCCGACAAATAATACCTAGCAGTGTTTTTAATAATGACTGGCATTTGCTTAAAGTTTTAATAATAATAATAATAATATTCCACAACTTTCACACAACGCCATCTAGTCCCAAACTAAGCAGAGCTTGTGCTATGAGTACTAGACAACTGATAAACATACATATATATTTTTAAATACATACATATTATAGATAAATTACACCCAGACAAAGAACAAATGATCGATGAAATGATGAAAAAAGAAATGATGATGTTTTCTTACTACTACAACGTGTAACGTTAAATGCTCAAAACCTGAAAATAGTTTGATCAGAATAACGAGCAGAATTAATTGAACCACTTTTCAATATAGGTCACATTTTTCATAAAATCTTCAGTAAAAACGTTGCCGTGTCTATTTATTAATAGGTGAAGCAAGCCAAAGTCAACGCGGCGCAGCGACCCGGTAACGACTCCTCCCTCGGTAAAGCGTCGTCGCAGACGCAAGAAACGATCAGAATGGCCAGTAAAATTAAAACAGCACATAAAACATTTACAATTTTTTTAATGACTTATTTTCTCTCTGAAATAGGTCAATTGAATTAAAAATCAGTTGGGGTGTCTGAGGTTTTGCGCATTTAACGTTACACGTTGTATTAATATGTATTTGCGTCTAACTCAAGCGTTGTTTTGTCGGCAATGTTCGAGTGCGGATTAGTAATCTCGATATTGTGGAGTTCTTAGTATTATAAGTAATTATAATAGCACAACGCAACGTGCCGATATGAGAGCATGTCTATGTACTAGTTATCAAGGGAAAATCCAGTAGGTACTTACCTAGTTCCGGAAACCCGGCAATGAACTTCTAGTGTATGTGAAAACGCTTAAGGCTCCCTCAGATAGGCGCGACCCGACCGTGAGAATTCTGGTAGATCAGTTACCAAAAAGTTTTCATAGAAAATTTACTACTAAAGTCGGATCGCGCTGTCGCGTCGCTCCAGTCAATCCCGTTGACTGGAGCGACGCGACAGCGCGATCCGACTTTAGTAGTAAATTCGCCTTAACATCCAAACTAATATTATAAATGCGAAAGTAACCCTGTCTGTTTCACGCCTTAGCGGCTGAACGGATTTCAATAAAATAAGCTTATTTGACCCAGGTTAACTAAAAATAAAATTTGCAACATAGGTAGACCATGAACTAGGTAAGGACATAGGCTAGTTTTTATTCCGGGTGGTACGTTCCCGTTGAATAATTTCCGATCTCCACGCGGCCCCAGCCCGGGTAAATACTAATAAAAATTTAATGTCAAACTATTAGGTACGAAAGACGAAGATTTTACCCATTCTTAGGCTTTGTCTTGCATAACCGTGCCAAATCGAATGCGTTTTGTTAATCAATAGTGTTAAATAAACCGTTAATTACATGTAAAGGCTAACGCACAGTATTCTGCGGCATCGTGGCATCTGCAGGGAAAGTAATGTTAAAAGCGAGTTTTATTTGTGTAGCTCACCGGACTGAAAGTAGTCTCGTTGATTGCATCGTTACTGATTTTCTCCTCACATATTTATATCGATTTTCATATTAAATTTATGATTTCTATGATTAAAATACACTTGCGCATCGGTAAATTTAAATTGTAAAAATATACCGTAAGAGTATTTTTATTGGTAGCATTTCGACATTATCACACTTTAAATGTCTCTAGATTAGTTTTTTGTGCATTAAAAACCTGTTGGATTAAGCACCGGTCAGTAGATCTCTCTTCAAATCTCGCATGAACGTGATGTTTTGTCAATGTTACCCATTATTTGTGTCAAGTCAAATCTGTGTAGACTTTTGGTTGGGGATCCTAAATAAATAAATACAAGGTGGAGCAAAAGTAATGTCATAATGAGAATGTGCCAACATTTTTGCAAATGGCTTTATAATGTCATTGTGATTTGATACAAATGTTGCTGACAGAATTAGTTGAAAATGCAATATGGAGCGATACACAGTTACACAGCTCATGCAACGATGGAGACTTTGAAACACCAATTTCGGAGCCGCGTGACCTCCCGTTTTTTATTCGATTTGAACTGGATGGCCAGATCGCCAGATGTGACGGCGCCAGACTTCATTCTTTAGTGCTTTTTGAAATTTTGCGTACACACACTCGTATAGGTATAATAGAAAGAGACAGAGTGAGAGATAGAAAGTCGCATAGAGGGGCATAACACCTTTTCTTTACGTATCGATTTCTACCTGTCAACTCCTACCGCAAGGGAACGTTCCAAAAAATATTGGAAGTTTGTCGGGCAAGGACGTGCTCTCCCTTTCTCTACAGATTTCTGGCCGCTGGCAAAAAAACTACCAATCATACATGTTGCCATGACCCTAAATAAAAAACCGTAGGAAATGTTGCTCATAATGTTTTTTTGTTGTACAGAAGAAAAAATCGAGCCAGAAGACAGCGGTCGCCTCCGCTGCGATACGTTCGATATCCAGCGAGTGCTGCAGCATGGCGCTCACCTCATGGGCTCCGAGGGCAAAGAGTACGACCTGGACGAGGAGGCAATCAACGCTGCAGGTAAACAATAAGACAGAGAGAAGACAGCGACCGTCTCCACTATGAGACGTTCGATATCCAGCGAGTGCTGCAGCATCGCGCACACCTCAATCAACGCTACATGTAACTAACCATAAAGACTCCTCTTTGCAAAATAGTACTGTGGGGTAATAACGTAACACACTTACAGAGGCAATGCCTTACGTTTTGGCAGTTCAACAACATTCAATGCGTCATTTACGTCCTCGACAAACATATGAAGCAATGGATTAGCAATTTCCTTCAAAATCATTCAGATTATGATTAAAAGTGTATTACGCATTTAGGGTGAAACATAACACTTGTATGTTTGTCAACGGGCGCATACAGCAGGGTAATTGCGTAACACACTATGAGTAGCAATGGGTTTAATTTTGACAGTTCAACAACATTCATTGCGTTATTTACGTTGTTGAGCAGACATTTTTGTCGAACATATGGAGCAATGGATTAGCAATATGCTTCAAAGTGATTCAAATTGAGAGTAATAGTGTGTTACGCAATTAGGGTGCTGGATATTGCCGATGCCGTCCACCGCGTCAAGGTAGTGATATAGAAATGTAATGCTCACTCCAGCTTTAAACAAAGGTACTCTGTGACATTTATGCTGACCCCAGACTAGACCAAAGTAAAGCATAACATCTAATACAGATGCACAAACCAGTCACAAAAGGTGATACTAATAGATTTTACTCCTTTAAAATGATCGAGAAATTTAATGAGTGATGCTTGTTTGAGTACGACCAACATAACGCACGAGGGCGATCGATATCACAATACATATTCACAACAAATCATTGATGAACCGTTTGGTATAAGCTCGTAACGCGCACGATTTAAAACGGTGCTATCAATTTAATACGCTGACGGATAATGTTACTCGAAACGCCGGCTTCTTACGTCATCACGCCAGTCTAGATACCTACTCAGAATAAAGTCTATTTTAGTAATAATTAAACCTCTAGTAGAACAAACTGTGAAAACAAAATGCTTCATATTATTTCGAAGCAGAACTTTTTCCTGTAACAACAAACTAGACCACAAATATTTTTCAATTAATATTTTTATAATATTAATTGAAAAATATTTGTGGTCTGGTATCGAATAATATCATGACTCAGTTTATCAGTTATTTTGAAGGAGGAAGAAATCCAATTTTTATAACGACAGCTATATTGTAGATGTGTCATTTGGAATAAGCGAATTTTTGTCCTCGAGGTATCGCCGTTCGTTGGGTCGGTATTTAGCCTACGTGCTGATTATATCATAGAGTGAAAATTCCATTGATCGTAGGCGAAAAACGAAACCTAAAAAGTGGTAGGTATAGGGGGTACTCACTCGAAGGCGCTTATGACGTCTTTTATTAGATTAGCGCTCCATTTATTCGCATTCAATGCACTTACCAAACTAGCTTCAACTTTCTAACTGACCGACTCTTTGACAGTTCAGAAGTGCCTGTAATTGGTTTAATTGAAATAAATAAAAAGAGGTTAACAATCATTGTTTGCACAATTATCTTTGTTTTTACCGCTTATGGTGGGTCCAGACTTCTATAGAATTTTCTTTTCTAACGCACCGACATTTGTCTGTACTGCTTTGTTTTACAGACAAATTTCTATAGAAGTCTGTATGAAGTCTGTATCTTGTGGACCCACCATTACATATTTGTCGAGTTTATTTCCTGCGCTAATTTTATCTTTGTTTGTTCAGATTCGAAGGAGCGTCTGGCGAAACAGCGGCAACAGTTGAATGCCCGGCTTGGTCTCGACGTGGCTGCCAAACTTGGGGTCGATCTCACCACCACGATGTACACCAATGAGGATCTGTGTCCCGTTAAACCTGCGTTAAATAAGACTGAAGTGTGCCGGGTAAGTTGATGAAAATACACGAGAGTATAAAGAATCAATAGACCCTTTTTGGATCAATATTCTACATGCCTGATTTACACACTGCTACTCTCAAAGCGATGAAGAAAAATATCGTGAGGAAACCGGCATATCTTCAACCCGCACTGGGCCTGCGTGATGGATTACGGCCCACTCCCTCTCACAGAGAAGAGGCCTGTGACCCAACAGAGGGAACATCATAGACTGATTATGTAAGAAACTTGCATCGTGTAAATCAGGCTTTATTCAACCCTGGTCAGTAGTTTAGTTACTAACAGTTAGTGGCCACTGACCAGTATAGTCTTACATTGAATATTTTCCGCAATGTATGGAATAGAAAACTGTTGTACACCATATAAATTACAGACATAAATATAGAAATTGTACAAACGGTCAAAAAGCCACAACGAGGGTTAACTGTTCCGAAGCCAGTCATAGAAGTTTTTTCTTTTTGTTAATGTTCTGCTCTATCATAGAATACGCCTAGTACGACCCGATTCAAACTGTATGGCGGCTCGGAACATGAGGAGAGTCGCTGCGCAAAACTACGTGTCAGCGGGTGTTAAGGGTGAGGTACCTACCGCGCAGCGAATACCGACCTTCAGAGCCGCCATAAAGTTTGAATCGAGCTGTATAAGTACTTAATTTCCAATTGCCTCCCTCAGAGACCAGTACAAGAAATAGTAATACCTTCAAAGCCGCTAAGCTCTCGGGAGATGAACCTAGCCAAACGCAAGGCGCGTCTCGCCTTCAGCAAACAAAAGTCGCGCGACTGCAGTGAGGATGGTCCGTCGGCGCCGCCCACGCCACCTGTCGAGCCTGATCGGAAGAAGATCAAGTTGGAACAGCCTGATGAATTTGTATGTGAGTATTGGGGTGATGGCGGGATAAAATGTACTCCTTTGAATAGGATTGGTCATGAATAGCCCTAGATTGAGAGGGGAGGCCTTTGCCCTCCAGTGGGAAAGTACTTACTTTTATTAAATGATGAAAATGAATGAGTCTAAGGGAAACACGGGATTTTTAGTTAATATACCTGCTTTTCTTAAACTAGAACTGCTGACTCAGGCATAAGCTTTCAGCTTCTCAGTCCAAGCTTCTTTATTTTTCGGTTTCATGTCAAAATTGTAGTAAAACTCGTATGGCGCACTAATTACTGAAATTGACGGTTTTAAATCAACAAAACATAACTGTTGAAACCACACTAATATTTATTAAAAACATGGAATATTACAACACATTTTACATAATTCTAAATCATTTACTGTCGTAATAATACTTCTTACAAATTGCAATGGGTTTCATACTCACATAATTTATTGTAATCACAACAATCACGTCACTTCTGTAGTTTAAAAATATGCTAATTGTAATAACGTTGAGTAAATTGCATAATAACGTAAGTGGGCATTGTATTCATTACTATGTAACTACCTCAATGTCATTTGTTTGAACGGGTGATGCCCTATCTCCCCATGTTCCAAGTTCCCCAAAATTATTTTTCATACATTCATTCCCAACGTCTCCAAAGTATAAAATTATTTTTTTGCAAATGTGAACTATTTGACCAATCTTCATACTTATGTGTCCAAAAGTATTAGAATAAAATAAAATCAGTACCTAGTTAAAATTAACCTTATATTTTTTCTATGTACCTAGCTGTCTATAATTTGTTATATGTGTTTTTTCATGTTTTCGAGATATATCCAGGGTATGTTTTATACATTTTTTTATTTGTGTACATTTTTTTACGCATTCAATTTTTATCTCAAGTAATAACTAATAACTTTACACAATACGTATGTAAACATTGATTCGGCGACTGTACCAATCACGATTTCGGTCAAGACAGAGTAGTACAGCTTTTAGTTAATAATAAAAGCTTTGGGGAACTTGGGGAGATACCAAATTAACATCGTGGCCACGGGCGACATTTATCGCGCTCTGGACTTTCAACGCAAACATTTCAATACAAAATAAACAGTTAGATTTTCATCTCTTGTCGCTACAAGAGATGAAAATCCAACAGTGTATTTTTTGACTACCTCTGCGTTGTACTCTGTTAATTCTCAATGCTGGGCTCAACACCATGAGTTTAAAATCGAGTGAGCAATATAAAATCATCGTGTTACAAAAACCGCCCGTGCGCACCTGGGCTTCTTGCATCTTATTTAGATTTTCGAAAGATAGAACTACCATGCACGCTGATATTTTTTTCCGACTTGTTATACTACTTTTGTCACTGCTTATTCCTTAGGTCACCTATAAGGTAATAAAAGAGACACGAAAATCTAGCCAGAGAACCTGTCTATAAGTTAAAGGAAAAAGCACCCAAAAAGGACAAATTGTTCAAGGTTATAATCTCACAAACGAACAGAGTTATGTGATATGTTGTGTTTTTACGAGCCTTTCTTTAATTATGTAAGGAATTCAGGGATAATATGACAGAAAATTAGGTCTCCTGTTATCTGTGGCCGCTTATCGCTGCATGGTGAACTATATTATCGATTATGTTTCTCATGAAATTAGTGATTACGATCATCTGTTACGAAGGTAAGAAGATAACATAGTGAAATACTTTTATGAGACAATCTTATATCTAACATAACACAAGTGTCTCTTTGTTGTTCAAATAAAACATTATTACAGATAGAGCCAGTCATTATTTGTGTCAGTATCTTGATCGAATCGATGCATCGCTAAATATGGTTTTATCTGATGCCCACACAAATAAAACAAAGACTGCACTCCAACTTGAGTATAATATCCATTATACTTAACATTATAAAGAGGTAAAATTGGTGAGTTTGTATGTAGGGGGTAATCTTCGGAACTACTGATCCGATTCAGAAAATACTTTCAGTAATGGGTAGCTGCAGTATTACTGCTTATTATAGGATATTTATGTCAAAATAAGAAATTTCACACGGACGAAGTCGCTGGCAGAATACAGTCTGTAAATAAACCAACCTAATACATATAACAAAGTATATCAAAGGCTCTGGAGTAAAACCACACCTCGGACACTTCATACAACGCTCGCAAAATAATTAATTATTTAATATTACTGCTACAAAACCAAATAATGTTTGTACACGTGCAAATGTGTACGTGAACTCTAGTAGGGTTGGGTGTTGTATGTAGTGTAAAAAATGACGCGGAAAGTGCAGCGATTTGCGTCGGGCGAACCGAACGACGACGGCGCGGCGCTGCCCGAACCTGTGCATTATTTTATGAAGTGATCACAGTATTAAGTTATACAACGTGTAACGTTAAATGCGCAAAACCTCAAAATAGTTTGATCAGAATAACGAGCAGAATTAATTGAACCACTTTTTAATATCTAATAGGTCACATTTTTCAAAAAATCTTCATTAAAAACGTTGCCGTGTCTAGGTCAAGCAAGCCAATGTCAGCGCGGCGCAGCGGGCCGGTGACGACTCCTCCCTCGGTAAAGCGTCGTCACAGACGCAAGAAACGATCAGAATGGCCAGTAAAACTAAAACAGCACATAAAACCTCTACAGTTTGTTTAATGATTTATTTTCTCTCTGAAATAGGTCAATTGAATTAAAAATCAGGTGGGGTGTCTGAGGTTTTGCGCATTTAACGTTACACGTTGTATAGTCGGGTTCGCAATTAAATAAAAATAATATTATAATAGTAATTATGTAAAAGAGGTTTATTTATTCAATGACAAAATAAAGTACCTAACTGAATATTGCTTAATTGCTCGATGAAGATAAGCATCCAATTAAAGCACAATATCCAACCATCGCGATTAAAACTCATAAAACTTTTAAATCGCAAAATTGTGTGTTCGTGTCAGTAGTACAGCCCTTGCTAAAGAATCGGCGACTAATACTTCGAAGTGCGGGGTGAGTTGCGGTATCTGATATGAGCGCGGGGAAGGGAGTGTCCCTTCTGTACGTAGGACTATTATGTATTCTGTGGTAAAAATATAAATAAACTAACCTATCAGAGCAACCTGGGGCCGCCTGTCAATCTTAATGCAGCTGAATATAGTCATCATTTAGTATTTTACACTCCCGTCTGTCCTGACCTTCACAGACCAATTTGAGCTGATATGAAACGATATGATATTTTTATCCTAGTGAGATTGCTGAACGTGGGGTCCTAGGTTCTATTCTCAGGTCGGGCAACATTTTTGGGTTTCTCCAACTAGAATTTTTCAGTAACAGCCCGACCCAGCCCGGTTAGTGGCAAATTGGCAATAGCCCCCCGTATTTCATGATGATACTGAAACATAACAGGCGAAATATGCACGCCTCTACCTATCGCTACGAAGGACATAGGCGTGATGTTTTATGTTATCCTAAGGATAGTTCAGTTATCAGATGGGCAAATCCCGTATTATTAAGAACGTTCGTATTCTAATCTCAGCCTTACTTTTGCAAAAATACCTCTAATTTTCACCACACTTACATCAAGTTTTTGACATTGATTGTCGCTGAGACGAGATTGCGACTAGACTTTGAACTTTTTGAATGACAAAATTCGCCTTCAGGTGTTTAGTTTTCTTCCTCCCATTTATCATCTGCCTAGCCTTTTCCCAACTTTGTTGGGGCCGGCTTCCAGTCTAACCAGATGCAGCTGAATACTAGTAATTTACATGGAGCGACTGACTATCTGACCTCCACAACCCTGCGTAATACGATACCCCTTGGTAAGACGGGTTGTCAGACTTTCGGGCTTCTGACTACCCGTAACGACTGTCAAAGATCTACGAATGACAGCCGGGACCAACGGCTTAACGTGCTTTCCGAGGCATGGATGGGTCTCGGTATGTAAATATGGTCAGCCATCCACAGACCAACCTGATCGATCGACCTGTGCGGCTGTTATTATTTAGCCACGGGCCCCTCGAGTTTTCTTCCTCCCATTGTATGTTGCCAAAGGTAAACACTTCCCAGTACAAACAATGTTGTTTGTGGAGCTCTTACCAAATCGTTTATTGGGCCTTGCCTCACTTTCGAAACGAACCGGAGGTGTGGTGTCTAGACGGGCGTGTCTATCACCTGACCATAATAAACTTTTACAATGAACTCTTTGTAAACAAGTAGTTAATTAAGTAATGGAAACACTGTAATAATGGTTAATTAGAACCACGCCATAGGTAGCTAGGTCTTCATCATTTGAATGTAATAAAAAACGAATTGCTTTGCGAAAACATTGTTGACGTGTTGTTTTGCTCAACATGAATGACAAAAACTCAATATAGATTGCTATCGACACGCTAATAAGAAGTTGGGAGTCTCATTTAGGGTCTAATAAGTAGAATAGAAGAAACCAGTATGCTTACTCTTGAAATAAATCCCAATCTCGATCGTATTCCAATCCGATCCAGTTTCAATTCCAATCTTCAGAAAATTGGCACTCTTGAACAAAATCGAGACTGAGATTGGAATCGACTGCATGTTCGACCAAACTGATGCATATGGGGTGGCCATACACATCAAAATGTTAATTACTAAATGTATAAATATTGAATAACTCGTTAAATCTATTAATAAATCTGTTCTGATATTTATTTTAACATAAATAATCATTTAAGTGTTATTTACTTGCATTTATATCTATTTTAACCTTTTAACCGCCTACGTCGGATTAATCCGACAAAAATTTTCGGGCCCATTTCGCCAGAGTCGTATATATCCGACCAAAAACCACAGCTCGTTTAATCTGCTTTTTTATTTAATTACGCTGTATTCTATCAAAAATATGTTTATATTAGGTAAATAGAGTTAATTAAGCAATCATTTACAATTTAATACACTTTAGTTTCATAATAAGAAGTCCTAAAAATAATGTCCAAAGTTAGATGAATTACTAATATTATTTTTAGCAAATTGTATTGATGTCCAACGCCCGTGACGGAAAAATCCGACACGAGGGACGGGACATACGCCAAGATTTACCCATACAAAAATAAACATAAATCAAAATATTTCTCGTTATACTGACTAATTAACTTTAAAACAAATATTTCTGTATTTGTTTTAAAGTTAATTAGTCAGTATAACGAGAAATATTTGCTAATAAAACATTTTTTTACAAATATTTGTGAGTATTTACTTGTGAAATGTCAGCGACTGAATTGATGGTTCCCATCCCTAGCCTACATGTTCCGAAACTTACTTTGTTAGGACGCCCAGCGCCAGGGTCGGATAAATACGACCGCTTCTGACGTCATAAACGAGTGCCGACTTTCCATCAGTGTTGTGCTTGTGAATGTAGTTTTACGTTCGTATGTCGATAAATGTACATGACAGAAATTTATCATGACGACTACTGGAGAGTTAATACGAATTCTAGAAGGCGATGAAAATGAAGAATTTTTATCAGACGAAGAGTTTGACATTGATGTATCGTTCGAATATCGTTACCATCTAAGTAAATAGGTAAACTGTTATTGACGCCGTCCAAGTTTTTTTTTTATTTTTACAAGGTTTTGTTTAGTTTCACCTGTCCTGTTGTCTGTCTGTCTGTCTGTCTGTAATCATATCTTGCAAGTTAAATTTGATCCACTTCCCGGTGTCCGATTGAGCTGAAATTTTGCATGCACGCATAAATCGGATGACAATGCAATATTATTATGACATAGAGCTGATGATGGAGCTGGAAGGTGGCCATAGGAACTCCGTAATTAAACGATGCAACCCCATCGAGTTTGAGCTCGTTTAATTCGTCTTGACGAGTACTTTGATACCACATGGTAACCAGGGTCTGATGATGGAGCTGGAAGGTGGCCATAGGAACTCCGTAATTAAACGACGCAACCCCATCGAGTTTGGGCTCGTTTGATTCTTCTTGACGAGTACTTTGATACTATATGGTAATTAGGATCTGATGATGGAGCTGGAAGGTGGCCATAGGAACTCCGTAATTAAACGACGCATCCCCATCGAGTTTGGGCTCGTTTGATTCTTCTTGACGAGTACTTTGATACTACATGGTAACCAGGGTCTGATGATGAAGCTGGAAGGTGGCTATAGGAACTCCGTAATTAAACGACGCAACCCCATCGAGTTTGGGCTCGTTTAATTCGTCTTAACGAGTACTTTGATACTACATGGTAACCAGGGTCTGATGATGGAGCTGGAAGGTGGCCATAGGAACTCCGTAACTAAACGACTCAACCCCATCGAGTTTGGGCTCGGTTGATTCTTCTTGACGAGTACTTTGATACTACATGGTAACCAGGGTCTGATGATGGAGCTGGAAGGTGGCTATAGGAACTCCGTAATTAAACGACGCAACCCCATCGAGTTTGGGCTCGTTTAATTCGTCTTGACGAGTACTTTGATACTACATGGTAACCAGGGTCTGATGATGGAGCTGGAAGGTGGCTATAGGAACTCCGTAATTAAACGACGCAACCCCATCGAGTTTGGGCTCGTTTAATTCGTCTTGACGAGTACTTTGATACTACATGGTAACCAGGGTCTGATGATGGAGCTGGAAGGTGGCCATAGGAACTCCGTAATTAAACGACGCAACCCCATCGAGTTTGGGCTCGTTTGATTCGTCTTGACGAGTATCTTGGTTGGCGTGAATATGCAACTCCAACAAATTTGGGAAAAAAGTTCGTTCAGTTTGTTATGAATGTGGAATATGTCTGATTGATTAGATGGATGACCGAATGCCAAGGTGAGCACGTGCCGAGGGCTGAATGGTATGAGGGTATATAAACATTTTATATCGCTAACGTTGCGCCTGAGGGTACCAGGGCGAACCCTGTTGTACTGAAGCCCTTATCCCTCTACAATGGACCTCAGGGGGGATGGACCGTTTTTGTCCTATACTCGTGGGAACAACATAAACAAAAAAGAAACTACTACACAAAGAAAACGACGTTTATAGAAGGCGAAATTGAAGCGACAGGAGAAGATTGCTAATGAAAGTGATGTCCACAAGCGGCAACGCTTAGAAAAAATAAGTTTAGCAGTAGCTAAACATAGAGAAAACGAATCGTTAGAACAACGCACAAATAGGCAAGAAACCGATAGAATACATACAAAAGAGAGAAAGAAAAACGAATCTTTAGAACAACGTACTAATAGGCAAGATATTGAAAGAATGCATACACAAGAGAGAAGGAAAAACGAATCTTTAGAACAACGCACAAATAGGCAAGATATCAATAGAATACACACACAAGAGAGAAGGTAACAAAGCATGCATAGGCAAGATATCGATAGAATACATACACATGAGAGAAGGAAAAACGAATCGTTAGAACAACGTAGAAATAGGCACGATATCGATAGAATACATACACAAGAGAGAAGAAAAAATGAATTACAAGAACACTTGGCCAGGCTAAAAAGTAACAGAATTAAATAAATAAAGGAAAATCGCTGCTACGCGCTACGAACTACCTCTTAGTAAATCTCGAATTAAAAATACTAAAAAGAAAAAAAAAGCATTTTTTAAAAACAAGCTTTTATTATTTGTTAGTAAAATGAACTAAAAAGTTAAAAATAAATTAACTCTAAAAAGAAATATAACACTTTATAAGTTCATTGTAACCTTTAACGATAATTAAGCTTCTTCGTCTACGACAAAATAATACCATATCGTACCTAAGTATATATTTTTAACACTAAAACTTTACACCTTAATTATTAAATCTTCCCGTTTTTATCACAGTCCCGATTTTATAAATAAAAGCGTGTTGAATTGCAAATTTCAATTCAAATGCAAATGTCGTTATTAAAACGA
The DNA here is from genome assembly GCA_949629135.1 of Eremobia ochroleuca. Classification (NCBI taxonomy): domain Eukaryota; kingdom Metazoa; phylum Arthropoda; class Insecta; order Lepidoptera; family Noctuidae; genus Eremobia; species Eremobia ochroleuca. The sequence goes on along the minus strand of OX451391.1, from coordinate 4,543,003 downwards.
AATATCGACATCGAAAAGTTAAGTATTGCACATCCCTCTTTGTTGTAGGTATTTATTTTTCGATTCACTGTGCCCGTGTGCCGGGCGCTGGGTGCACGCCAACTGATATGGAGTCGGGCGGTTAAAGGGTTAATACTAAATATTTAGGCAGCAATGGCTGATTGTGCGTGTCATTGCCTACGTTTGATAAAAATAAAAAATATAAATTCTCGCGCATTTGTCATCCGTCATCCACATAAAATAACAAAATCATAAAATAGTTTCATAATTGAATAAAAAGTGTGAATTATTAGTAATAATTACTGTTGTATATTGCTGTGTGTTACTGTATTGTATTGTTGCGATAAACAAAAGTTTCAAAGCGATGTTATCGAAATGTTTTCAAGTGTTTAGTTCGGAATATATTAAAGTATGTTTATATGCACAAGTTCAAGTTAGTATTACTTTAAGACAAGTATTCAACCGAGGAAGACGAAAATATCAAGGTAAGGCCACAATTCTATTAAATATATTGTGATTCCTTTAAATTTTAATATTAAACACTTTTGCTCAATACAAACATTATTGTTCTTACAGGATGAGTAGGTCAACACACCAACAGTTGGGAGGCTCAGGTAGATTTCCTGGTACAGAATCCAGGAATTGCGAAGGGGTTATTGCGCACTACTCATGCTAAGCAGGAGACAAAGAGAAACTGGAACGACATAGCAGCATCCTTAAATGCACTAGGCACTGCACAGAAAGCCTGGTTTAAGGTACTGTCTACACACTAATAAACATCTTTTTTTTATTTTGTTGACTGGTAGAGAGCACCTAAGGCATTAAGTCCGCCTCTATACCTTTTTGTGTGCGAAAAGATTAAATAAATAAATAAATTATATGATAAATTAGCTGTGAATACCCGCTTCGCAGGGTCATTTTTAATTGTATAGTTATTTGTTAATGTTAATAATCTATCACAACTTACTTCATGTTTTTTTCATATAAAAGACACATTTTCTTTTTTCTTATTAATTTATTCATCTTACTTGTTTTTACATTGATATCTTACCACTAAGTAGACATTAATATCTTAAATCATCTAACATTAATTGATATACTAAACATTTTTATTAATGATAATCACACATTTTTAGAAATCACATATTTCAACCCCCGTATCTTATACAACCTTATAGGTATCAACTTGCAACCACCATAGTGCACGATGGGAGTGTACCTTGTACCTATTGCGACATACAATCACTATGCATCTGCAATGTGCAGTTTTAGCTGCAAAGTGAAATACAGGGACACACACCTCTATTTTTATATATATACAGAAGTTACAATAATTAGTACATTTATTTCCTTTTCAGTATTGGCCTGACAAAAAGCATACCCTGAAGAAGACATGAGGCGAGCATACACAGTCGATGAGGCGTCACGTGGTGGGGCTGCAGATAATTTACCTGTATTAACACCATACGCCTGATAGCAGTGATGTTGGGCCTTCAATTTAAACCTAACTTTTGATGTGAACAAAATAAAAATTGGTTATGTGTGTGGTGGAAATGCCTTTGTGTGAATATGAATGAAAATTACCTACTAAAAAGGCTATAATTGTATTTATTCAAATACTTGTTAATAATTATTAGACTTTACCTTTTAAACTTAAGGTCTGTATTAATTGTACCATGAACTTCTATTAAAATTTATAATAAAGTATAACATTTTGATTATTATTAACCCTCAACACAACACATTACATTATTTAATACACAATAGAAATCAATCAACACAATAGAATAATAGTCTTACAAATTATTATAAGTACTAAAAGAGAGTAGAAGTCTTGGCTACATAAATATTTACCTATCTATATAAATAATGTGTAGTGAAAAAATATGATTAATTTACAAAATAAATTTCACTGAGTTAGGTTTTTAATTACATAGAATATGTAAGTCTTAGTCAAAAATTGTTCTTACATAAGAAAGTAATAGTATTAATGAAGATGCTGAGCTGTCCACAGTTCTTGTACAAGCTGTGCACGACCCTCACGACCCCTGCGCAGCTCCACGGAGGCAGATCCTCGATCCACCTCTTACCCACGGTGCCATTGCATTTCCCCCATGGGCGGCATTCTCAATATCATCCAAACCCAAGCGTACTCTGTTACAAATCTTATAGTGTATGTTCTTGGTATGTTGGTACGGCGAGTAGGCTGGGGCATCAAAGGTTCCAAATCCTTATAAATCACTTCGAAAAGCTCCTTATTTATTCGGTAATTTTTCCTAAATTCATCGTCAGTCATTGCAAACGCGTAGTCTGCATAACACGCAATTCGTCTCAAATTCCGCTTTGTCTCATATCTAACTTATGAGCATTGTCCAAAATATCACATATAAGTTCTAAACGTGCCATTATTCACAATAAAAACTCCACAAATTAGCCACAATAACTAACTCGATCCCGAAAAAGGTAACCTTTTTGGAATCGTTCAATTTTGACATGAACACGATTTCAAACTCGATATACCAACGTCAAAATCTCGTCAAGAGTACCGAAAAAGTGCATTCGTTCGAGTAAAGTCGATTTCATTTAGTACCAAAAAACATCACCTAATACGATTCCAATCGGGCGCTAGTGTAGCATTCAAGAGTTCCAAATGACAAGATTTCGATCCCAATTTCCAATTCCGATTGAGATCGAGTGTCGAGAGTAAGCCTACAGAATCTTGTTATGTTATTTCTTTCATTTCTATTGAAAATAAACAGCTAAGTCAGAGTGCATTTTCTTATAGCCACTTGTAGGTTGTAAAATAATAAAATAAAATAGGTAATAAAATAACTAAACTCGTAAAAACTACTGACGTATTTTCTACTGTCTACTGATAAAAACGACGGTTTCGAGCCGGTTAGCAGAAATGATATTAAGATACATTCCGATCAATGCACATCTATCTTTATCGCTGATCAGTATTAATCACGAGAGCGATAAGGTCTGAAGTCTGATTGTACCTACGCTAAATTGCTCGCGTGATCTCGCGGCCTAGTTTACATCAGCCCCGCCTACACACTGCATTAGGAGTATTAGGACCTATCTGTTACTTGCGACTAAAATCGTGCTCGTTGTAATGCACGATGATCGTAACTTTTGCATCACTGCGTTACGTGTATGCGGTTCTGACGTCAGTGTTTTTTTTTTGTGTAATGAGCACGATATTTTTATCAAATGCAACAATGTAGTGAGATATAACGTGGAATCACGCTTTTTTGAGTCGTTGCGGTTTTTTAATTGTAACACTAACCTCTAAATGATCCTGTGAATGACGTCACACAAATGCTTATGGGCCATCTATTGTATCACTACATAGTATAAAACAAAGTCGCTTCCCACTGTCTGTCCCTATGTATGCTTAGATCTTTAAAACTTCGCAACGGATTTTGATGCGGTTTTTTTTTAATAGATAGAGTAATTCAAGAGGAAGGTTTATATGTATAATAAATGCATAATATAGCAGAGAAACACTGATCATTTTAGAGGTTTCTAATGTGATGTCGTAAATAAACACATTTTTTGCGCTTACATTGCAAACGCTGGCTTACCCCTACGAGATAGATCAAAATAATGTACTACAGTATTGTACACCTTAAAAAGGTCTACAAAAAAGTCCGCGATGGCATATGTCTATCTCTTAGGGATAACTCACAATAACCATTTTTATCCTATACTTTTTAAGAGAAATAATGGCTCTAAAATTATCAGTGTTTCTGTACTATATTATGCATGTATTATATACATATAAACCTTCCTCTTGAATCACTCTATCTATTAAAAAAAACCCCATCAAAATTCGTTGCGTAGTTTTAAAGTTCTAAGCATACATACAGACAGACAGACAGCGGGAAGCGACTTTGTTTTATACTATGCAGTGATAGTGATCAGCATTGCACCCGTGCGAAGCCGGGGCGGGTCGCTAGTTGTAATATATAGGATTGTTGTACGAAGACGATGATCGATAATATAACACCACCATGCGATGGGAGGTAATTTGTGGAGGACAGATTCTATCGATTTAGGAATGGACGGCACGGTTGGCGCAGTGGTTAAGCGATTGAGTGCTGCGCTGCGTCTCGCGGGTTCGATTTTACGCACGGAACAAATTTTTGTACGACCTACAAGTAGTTGTTCCGGATCTGGCTGTTTGTGTATGTGAGTTTAATGTTTGTAAACGCACCCACAATACAGGAGAAATTCCTAGTGTGGGGTAACGCTTAAAAAAAAAATATTTAAATAGTCAGATAACTTTTATCTGAAGAAAAAAATTACAGTTTGATATATTTTCTATACAAAAGCTGTCAAACGTCAATCATAAATTGCTCAGATAAAAGTTATTTCACTATTGAAATATCAGCCGTTAATCATCTATTCGATTGACTGCTTAATTGCACAGTGACTATTTTATTCCACAATATAATTTTCATCAGCCTTATCAAGCTACTGCTATGTATAGACTACCCCCTCCCCCTCCCTTTATCCAGTACTTAATCGCCATTATCCTGTTCAAATCTTCACCGAAATGTTTACTTACCTTCGGTATATTTAATAATATACCGAAGGTTATTAGAGAACTGCGAACCAGCTTGTTTCAAAGGCATCTCAGAGCATGGCCTATCGAAAATGGTTTTTATACTATTAAGGAATTTATGAATTCTCGGACAAAATATAGTAAAGTTGCATGACGTGAAAAATTAAATTTGACATTTTTATTTTAAGCTATTGACATTTGTAACTTAATTTCTTTACTTGTCATTTGAAAGTTGATATTTAGACAATTTGTAATATAATTATTTTTCTTTGACATTATTTTGTTATTTGATATGTAGACAATTCTTGATTTAGTACATTTTTTATTTGACATGGGAATTAAGTTGATTAAATTAGAATTATTATTATTGTCACAAAATTTGCATGCCGAATTTAGTAGGCGGAATATGAAGAACTATTGTTTGTATTATAAAATCTGCAAAATACCATATTTCAGGCAAATAAATAAATCTATCTATATTTTCAAACCATCATCTCTCCATCTCCAGTTGAAAGCACAGCCCCAGTACCAGACTGTTCCGGTTCCTGGGTAGAATGCACGCGATGGCCTCTAGAGGCCTGGGCGGGGGCGCTACAGGCACAGCTGTTCAGTGCAGCCTGGGAGGCGAGACATGGAGCTGCAAGTGCTCTGCGGGAACTACTTCGGGCCAGGATTGTGAACTCCGCGGGGCATGATGCCAATATGACTAGTCAGGAGGTGAGTGTATAGATTTTTAGGGTTCGATGCCCAAACGAAAAACACAGCTTTATTTAATTTTATTTATTTATTTATTAACCATTTATGTACACACATATATAACCAGACAAGAAAAACAGAACAGGAAAATAGGTACAAAGGTGATTCTTAATTCATAAGAAATCTCTTCCAGCATACCTGCGATTGGACATTAGATAGAGAGATGTAGACAGCGTGTGAAAGAGTAAAGGAAGCAAAAAATACAAAAAATCGTAATCAATTATTACTTAATAAAACTAAACAAATACTATGAGAATAAACATACATACATACAAATAAACATACATACATACAAACATACATACCTACTTCTAAAATAAATATCACTAGGGTATATCACTAGGATGTTAGCTTTCAAAGGTATCTTCATGTTCCAGAATTATTTCAGAATCACACAGCCCTTCGTGATTGAATTGAACGGTTATACGGTCTCATGGAAATAATGTACATATTTTTTTTTTTTTATCTAATAGATGGAGCAAGCACATCAAGAATGGCTAGAGGACATGGCACTTAGATTGTTATGTGTTCTCGCGCTAGACCGTTTTGGAGACTTCGTTTCTGATCAGGTAATTTTTTACATACATTTATTATTCATCCATCGGACATTCCAAAT
>OX451391.1:4444741-4536858 GCA_949629135.1 Eremobia ochroleuca | reverse complement strand
AAAAGAACATTTCCAACGTTTCCAAATAACATCAAATCATAATGAGGGTTTTCATAGAAATTTACGCCACCATTTGACGCCACTTTGTCAAGAGGTCTTCCATTTCGACAATGAATTTAAAATATAGGATGACGTTCTTCATTCGTTTTTCATTCAGTCAGCAGGACTAAAGAAAATATAGGCGGTTTGACACTTTTGGCAGGTTCTCGGACCTGACGTCTCAGTGCTGCCACCTAGTGAACGTCATTTCAGAAAACCCTCATTGAGGTCATTAGAGCCAGCGGCCTAACTACTTAAACAATAGTTTTCAGTAGCAAGGAAAAAACAGAAGCCCTGATTTCAAATAATTGTAACTTTAGTAAATAAATATATTTTATAATTTTTTGCTGTCGAAGTCTCTTAATATGTAATATTCTTTTTTTAATGTTTAGGCCACTGTGGCACTATGACTTTTACCGTTTTTTTTTTTTTTCAAATATAATCAGTATTGAAAAAATGACAGTTAGGCCACTCTGGCTCTCATGGCCTCAATTATAAAATAATATCATTCTGTTTCAAAATGATGGAAATTACAGTTAAACACGCCTCTGTCTACCAACTGTAAGATTAGAGCTAGCTTTCCACCAGTGATATGTCAGAAAGTGGAGCGGTGAATGAGAAAATCCATCAATAAAATGGCGGGATTTTGAATGTAACAACTTTTAATGGATTTTTTTCCTTGGTCATTGCAGCGTTGCCTTGCACAGATCTGGTGGAAAGGCTGCCTAAATTAGTTATTTATCTTTTTTCTTTTTTTTTTTTTTAATTCCTTATCATGGACATCAGAGCAATATAAACCTTTCCCCTCCACAGGACGTATGAGTGACCACTGCGAGGCCGTCCGCGTGATGTCGACCCGCTGTTTCGCATCCCTCATACAACTTATGCCTCTCGACGGCGGTGTGGCTGAACCTCCCGACCTCTCCCCCGAATTGAGAGCAAGAAGACAGAGCGACAAACTCTTCCTCGATCAGCTGTTCAACCCCAAGACTATCAAGGACTACAAGATACCTGTGCCCGTGTCGGCTGAGCTTAGGACTTATCAACAGGTGGGTGGGAGCTTCATAGTAAATTACACAGAAAAGACTACAATAGTTGGCTTCATAATAAGTACTTAAAACCTGTCGTTTCGTATGCGAAAAGCTTTTAATTGACTATGTGGCTTGTAATATTAGCTTTAATTAATCCCTTATTACTTAAACGCACCCACAATACAGGAGAAATTCCTAGTGTTGGGGCAACATTTTATAAAAAAGGAAAGAAAGAAGAAGAAACTTACGGATTGCCCACAAGTAATGATGTTTCAATTAAACGCTGCCAGCGCATTCCTTACATTACCAACCTTCCTTTTTGACTGGCTATTATTTTCACCACTTTGCCAAGCACTGATCTGTATGCCAAGTATATTATTCATTCGTTTGTAATTCTAAAAAAAAAATCTACCTAATATTAATATCTCCCTCTTCTATAATTCCAGGCTGGAGTAAACTGGCTCCGCTTCCTGTACGAGTACAAGCTACACGGCGTGTTGTGCGACGACATGGGTCTGGGCAAGACGCTGCAGTCCATAGTGGTGGTGGCTGGCTCGCACTGGGAGAGGACGCGCCAGCACGCGCCCGCGCTGCCCTCGCTCGTCGTCTGCCCGCCCACGCTCACTGGTGAATTCAATTATATTCTAGTGTTTATGTCCTGAGCGGCCCGTGGCTAAATAATAACAGCCGCACAGGTCGATCGATCAGGTTAAGCTACGCTTGCCGCTGTTGGTCTTTGGATGGGTGACCATCTTAACATACCGAGACCCTCCGTGCCTCGGAAAGCACGTTAAGCCGTTGGTCCCGGCTGTAATTTGTGGATCTTTGACAGTCGTTACGGGTAGTCAGAAGCCCGAAAGTCTGACAAACAGTTTTACCAAGGGGTATCGTACTACCCAGTAACTGGGTTGTGGAGGTCAGATAGGCAGTCGCTCCATGTAAAATACTGATATTCAGCTGCCTCCGGTTAGACTGGAAGCCGACCCCACAACATAGTTGGGAAAAAGCTAGGCAAATGATGTTTTAGTGTTTATGTCCTACTGCTGGACTAAAGCATCCCCTTTCTCTTTTTAAACCGAGAGGTCGGGAAGGAGAAAGGTGAGGCTTTTGCTTCTGCTATCTCTTATCTAGCGCCATCGCTAGAGGCCTACGTAAAAAGTCCCGATCCAGTGAAAAATATCGAGATAAAAAGTATCGTATGTCCTAATTCAAATTCTTTATTGCATTCATGTGTGCGTTTAGTTGTTACAATATAGGTAAGTTCCACCATGAAATCCGCTTAGGGCACGGCAACATAATAATAAACATAATAACAATAAGAGTACGTGTATGCGTTTTTTTTTTTAAACCAGGTCATGGTTTACCCATGTGCCAAATTTCTTCCAAATCCGTTCAGCCGATTTAGCGTAAAAGAGTAACAAACGTCATCATCATCTGCCTAACCTTTTCCCAACTTTGTTGGGGTCGGCTTCCAGTCTAACCGGATGCAGCTGAATACCAGTATTTTACATGTAGCGACTGCCTATCTGACCTCGACAACCCAGTTAATGGGTAATACGATACCCCTTGGTAAGACTGATTGTCAGACTTCTGACTAATGACTGATCCACGAATGACAGCCGGGACCAACAGCTTAACGTGCTTTCCGAGGCACGGAGGGGACTGGGTATGTAAAGATGGTTACCCATCCACAGACCAACCGCGGCAAGCGTAGCTTAACCTGATCCATCGACCTGTGCGGCTGTTATTATTTAGCCGCGGGCCCCTCCTAAAGCGTAACAAACAAACATACAAAAAATCAAATCATTTCTCTTTATAATATGAAGTTTAGATCGCGTCATCACTAACAATTATGTTCCCATTTCAGGCCACTGGGTATTCGAAGTCAACAAGTTCATACCGTCAAAATTCCTAAAACCGCTCCAATACGTGGGGATCCCGTACGAACGCGAGCGATTACGTCACCATGTCAAACACTACAACTTCATCGTCGCGTCGTACGATATCGTGCGAAAGGATATCGAGTTCTTCAGCAGTATTAAGTGGAACTACTGCATATTAGATGAAGGACATGTCATCAAGAATGGGAAGACGAAGGTCTTTAAGGCTATAAAGCAACTAGTTGCTAATCACAGGCTGATTTTGTCGGGGACACCGATACAGGTAACTATATCAATTTTAATTCATTATAGTGTAGTTAACAGGTAATAGGGGCTGGTATCTGCAAGTCTACGCCAAACCGCGCGTATTTTATTATAGAAAAGAATTCATACTAAGAGCCCAAAGGTAACACTTGGGACCATTTTTCTGAAGGTCTGTTTTATGGTGTAATTGGTCGAACAAACCAGTCGTGGTATATTTTTAGGACGTTATTTTGGTACCTATTCAATATAATAACAGCTGGAAAAATCTCACCATGATAACTAACGTGAAGTGAGTTTAGAGTGAGCTGTGAGTCATGCTGATGCTAGGGATTGACGCTATTGACGACTCACTCCACGCTCACTTCACCTAATTTTCCACCGTGAGATGGTTACAGAATCGCACGGCAGTTTCATAAAATTAGACAGCAGATTAACGTATAATTATAATTAACGTATAATGTGTGGATCCACCTTATCCACCAAGACAATTGATTAAGTTTTAAGAAATTGTTGGATGACCTTTATTCACAAAGAGCGAATGAATAAAACTTGTTCAAAGTTGATTGAAAGCTTACGATATCTTTTGTTTTTTACAGAACAACGTACTAGAACTGTGGTCCCTCTTCGACTTCCTAATGCCCGGTCTATTAGGCACGGAGCGGCAGTTCACGGCGCGGTACTCGCGACCTATCCTCGCCGCGAGGGACGCTAAGGCCACGCCGCACCAGCTGCAGGCCGGCGCGCTGGCGTGCGAGGCGTTACATCGACAGGTAAGTCCTGCTTATGAAAGCTTTGAAACGGTCAAGGAAACCATTGTGAGGAATACCGGTATGATTTAGAACCAAATCTCCAAGACATGTCAAATCGCGCTGCGTGGCGTTTCCGCTTCGCGTCCTCGCACTGATAGTAGGTCTAAATCCCAGCCGTGGGATTATTATATTTTGCAACCTTTGTATTTTTGTTAGAGGAGGTATAATTAAATATGTATGTTTATTGACACAAATACGAGTCAAGTTCACATCCGTCGCAAGAGACTTGATCAGCCTTTAACCTGTTAACCGGGGAATTCCCTTTTGAATTACGCAGCATTAACGGGCGCGAAATCTTTCACTAGCACGTGTCAGTACGTCACGCCCGGAGAAAGCAATTTCATATTATTATTTTTGTTATTTAGTTATTTATGCTTGAAATAAATGAAAAGACTATGAAATATGTATGTTTTCGTTTATTTATATTATATAAGCACAAAAGAAAATATGTATCGATGACTAATAGGTACCTTTGTTATATGAAACTATACGTCCCACCCATTCCAGGGCGCAACATATACTTCAAGGACGTATTCATATGTCCTACCCGTACACGCTATTGTTTACGTTTGACGTATTTATACGTTCCGCCGCGCTCGGGTAACAGGTTAAAAAAGGTTGAATTAATGTTCAAAATTATTTCAATTTTGATAATTGTTAACTTTCTATCCTCCAGGTGTTACCATTCCTCCTGCGCCGTGTGAAGGAAGACGTACTAAAGGAGTTACCTCCCAAGATAACTCAGGACTACTACTGCGACCTGAGTCCCCTACAGCGACGACTATATGAAGACTTGTCGAGGGAACACATGCCGCACGGCATAACCTCGCACCATACGCATGTTTTCCAGGTAAGCTTATATCGGAAGAAAGTGTACTGTAGGTGCAACCTCAGCGCGTGGTCATATTGAAATGCGAGTCTAAGACTTATTATTATGTTTGCCAAAACGAGGCGCAACTTCACGTATATCATCAGCAGTGATCGGAGTAGGTAGATTGAAATGGGGTCATTGATCCGAAACGTATATATTAATCCGAAACGTATTATTACTTTCCTCCGTAATTTCGGAATTGGTTGATTTTTAACAAAATTGTTTTTATTATTCAAAGAAATAATAAATGAATTTAGTTTTGATACCTACCTTTAAATTTTGAATTGCGTAGTAATAATATCACTACCAACATTAACAATATTTAATCGGATCCGGAAATACCGGAATTGCTTTCCATGCTTTTCAGAAAATAGCTTATCCATGTTATTCTTTCTTTGGGCATTTATGATACAAGTACCAAAAATCAATCTACCTACTCCGATCACTGATCATCAGCTACACCAACGTAGATATTTCGCCAAGTTTATATCCGTTTCTGAACATGAATAATGAGACTTTAAGAAAGGAAATAGGTAATGCTTGCTCCTGAAGATACCTCTTCCAGCATACCTGCCATATGATATTTTGGTACAGCCCGATTCAAACTTTATTGCGGTACTGAACTGCTCCTCGCTGCGCCCCTCACCCCCGCTGTCAGGTGAATTTGTTACTGCGCAGCGACTCGCCTCATGTTCCGAGCCGCCATAGTTTGAATCGGGCTGTACTCTACAGAAAGAAATGTAGACATATTGTGTAAATCTTACCCCATCATAGAACGCTATCCACGTATTGACCATATCTTTATTTCCGCAGGCTCTCCACTACCTACAGAACGTGTGCAACCACCCGAAGCTAGTCCTAACATCGGAGCACCCAGAGGCGCGCGCTATTGCCAAACAGTTGAACGAGCAGCACTCCACGCTAGATGACATACAGCATTCTGCCAAGCTGCCTGCACTCAAGTGAGTATATTATACTAAAGGGGAAACAGTCAATTGCTAAAGAGATGAACATCACCGAGTAACAACCTCTCACAATACAGGGTGAAATTGAAAACATGTGACAAATCGAAATGGGAGATTGTACTCATCATTATGAACAACTTTTACCATGAGACCAAACCTGAAATCGCGAAAAATAAAATCAGCTGTTCCCTACATTTATGTTCGCATAACTCGTCAAAATGTAGGGAACAGCTGATTTTTTTTTTCGCAATTTCAGGTATAAAGTATAAATTCACGCCTGTACTCCACGAAAGAGTAGGCAGAGGTGTATAAAACTCACATTTAACTATGCTAACCACACAATGTAATGGGTAATTCGCACTGGCCATTGCACTGTGGCTTGTGACTAAGTAATAACAGTCGCAAGGGTCCACCGATCAGGTTAATCTGCGCTTGCCGCGGTTGGTCCGTGGATGGGTGACCATCTTCAGATAAAAAGACCCCTCCGTGTCTCCGAAAGCGCGTTAAGCCGTTGGTCCCGGCTGTCATTCGTGGATCTTTGGCAGTCATTACGGGTCGTCAGTAGCCCGAAAGTCTGACAACCAGTCTTACCAAGGAGTATCTATCGTATTTCCCAATAACTGGGTTGTGGAGGTCAGATAGGCAGTCGCTCCATGTAAAATACTGGTATTCAGCTATATCCGGTTAGACTGGAAGCCGACCCCAATATAGTTGGGAAAAGGTTAGGCAGATGATGATTGGCATAAGCTATTTATTTACGTGTCAAGTCGTGGTTAAAACTTCAGCAATATAGTCGAAAAGATTGACAACGTTCTGAATTCGCCCCAAACGCACTATTATTATCGTCACTTGTGAATGCTATTTTAATGAACCTAGAGGTGTCAATGTATATCCAAGAGTCTTGTACTGTACTTTATAAATCCAAATTATAATTTATCAACACTTTCCCCAGACAACTCCTCCTCGACTGCGGCATAGGCACGCCAGCCTCTGACGTGGAACCCGAAGCCATTGTCTCCCAACACCGCGCCCTCGTGTTCTGCCAACTCAAGAAGATGTTGGACATTGTAGAACAAGACCTACTGAAGCGCCACCTGCCGGCCGTCACGTACTTACGGCTTGATGGAAGTGTGCCGCCCCATCAGAGGCACGCGATTGTTACGAGGTTCAATAATGACGTGTCTATTGATCTGCTGCTACTTACTACTGCGGTAAGTTTATTCTTATTTTACCATTTGTTTCTTGGTTCTAAGTGAGAGACTAATAAACGGTTTGAATGCTGTAATTACAGAAATATCATCATCACATTAAAAAGCCTTTGTGTCTCGCGAGGATTCACGTTCCGTAATCAGTAATAAGTTTTTTTTTACTGCCTTATAGGGACATGGCTCTAATCAGTATAAAAAAAAAACTTATCTTTTTTAGGATAAGGGTATCCTATGTTTATTCGTTCTTTCAAATTCGAGTCTTTATTTATAGCTGGAAATGTATTGATCGATGAGAGTATATGAAGATGATAGAAATAGTGTATTTGTTGTGTGGAAGATGACATTGCTAAAGAGCGGTGACTACTGAGATGACTGCATGATCATGGAAGAAGGGATGCTGCGCCGAATCTAAATAAATACGGATGTAACGTTGATTAATATTAGCTGGAAATCATTCAAACTGTCGCATACTCTTTTATGGTTTACTAGCTGCGCCACGCGGTTTCACACGCATATGTGTCGATTCCGTGGGAATATCGAGATAAAAAATATCCTATGTGTTAATCCCGGTAATAAACTATCTGTGTACCAAATTTCATCCAAATCCGTTCAGCCGTTTGAGCGTGAAGAAGTAACAAAGATACAAACACACACACAAACTTTCACCTTTATAATATTAGTGTGAAAATTTGAGATCCTTTAATATTACTATCAAGATTGGAACCTGAAAAAATGCAGAATGTGATCATCGAAGCACCACGGCAGGAAGTAGGCAATTATCACTAATACTTATTTCCTAACCCCCAACAGGTGGGCGGCCTCGGCCTGAACCTCACGGGTGCAGACACGGTGATCTTCGTTGAGCACGACTGGAACCCAATGAAGGACCTACAAGCAATGGACCGCGCGCACCGGATCGGACAGAAGAAGGTCGTCAACGTGTACCGGCTTATCACCCGGGATACGCTTGAGGAGAAGATTATGGGGTATGTTTCTGATCTACTCATGTTTTTTGTTCTCTATAAATCAGTCAAAGCAGCTATTAAAGAGCCACTTATCAATAATACTTACTTTTTAAAGATATTAAGCTAAGAGATTAAGCTACTGTTTCCTAGAAGAGAGTTTCTGCCATATTTATAACGGTCCTCGTGAAAATCTGTCATTTTCACCAGTCATTTGACATTAAGGTGTCTAAAAACGCTCTGGACAGACAATTTGGACATATCGGCCGCATGTGGCGATCACCGCTCTTCTAGGAAACTTTTCCTTTTTTTTTCTTCACATTCATCGTGAGTAAAGTTGTTGATTTACTTACAACATTAACTCAATTGAGTATGCGTAAACATAAAATCAGCGTTAGGTGATAGTCATCATAATATAAGAATACCGTTCTTTCTATGATTAGTTAATTATTTACCATCGAGCTCTTAGAAAGTTTTTATTATATTAAGCTTATCGACACGCAAAATACGCTAATTGTCTAGTTTGGGAAAATATGACAGTACCAACTAGGTTATTTCTTTATCGAATAAAATATTCACTATACAATTTCATCCACAGCCTACAAAAATTCAAGATACTAACAGCAAACACAGTTATAAGCAGCGAGAACGCCGCAATGGAAACCATGGGCACAGACCAGCTCCTGGACTTGTTCAACTTATCGAGCAGCAACTGTGCGACGCCTGCGCAACAGCAGGCCGGCCCGTCTGGCGCGAAGTCCGTGCTCGAGACTCTGCCCGACCTCTGGGATGATAAGCAGTATGAAGAGGAATATGACATGACCAACTTCATTAAAGGACTCAACAAAATGAGCGCTTAGCGATACGAAAAAAATATCTTAAAATAATATGTGAAAAAAATTTTAGGACGATTGCAAAGAACCGGATTTTTTGGAGAGAGATTTTTGTAATCACACGAACTATTATCTAGATCATTGCAAAAATCCGGCTTATCTTCGGTAGGGCGCGAATTACTGCTAGGATTTTCGCAAAATTTTAATTTGTTTTATTATCTTACGAGATTAATACAACTTTTTGACTAACTCTGGACTGCTAGGAATCGCAAACATGCGACTGTAAAGTAATTCAAAATGATTGTAGTTTGATAGTAACGTTAATACATCGATAAACTTACGCTTTTTTCGTATGTCGGTAGGTAGGCAGAGAGAACATCAAGTGCCACAATCTTTACACACTTTTCGTACCGTTGATGGTCGAATATTTCGAGAAAGTTTCCGAGTTTTGAATCCAAATTCATGTTATGAACTAGGTGATATGTACTAAGTTAGCGTGGGGTCGCACTGGTCGTGTTTACGCGCCGCAACTATGACTACATTGGATGATTGTATATTATTGGCCCAATGACATTTTTTTGGCACTCAGCGGCGTTTCAAGTTTATTTTCATTAAGAAATAATCACTAACAAAATGCATTCCAGTGCGGCCGCAGCTACCTATGACCTTCCTTCAGACTAGAAACAAAATTGACCTGTACACTGTACTATATTTTAGAAAGTTTCTCTATGAAGGTTAGGTAGCTATGTTTGAAGAGGCTGACCCATTCTAGTAGTTATAATATAGGTGTAGACACGGACAGCTTTAGAGAGTTGCCTTAGTAAGTGTTCTATGGATCTTGTATTTGTTTTATTTGTGTAGTTCTTCTTAGACTATAGTCTCATGTCAACGTTTCATCATTATTACGAGTAAACAAAAACGATAACATAGTTACAGTTATTGCTTTAGACAAGTTTATGTTTGGTTTTCTTATTAAACATAAACGCACTGTGCTTTTTTAAAATTCGTCAATTACATGTGAAGCTTTTATGAATATTAATTAGGTAATGAATATTTCCACACTATACTATATTTATGTAACAACGCATCGCAATTCGAAAATAGGCTATAAGCATGAAGTTTCATGAGCTTAAAGCCCCGTGTACACGATGCATTTTCTTTTGCTTGTGGAAAAAAAAAATGTCGTACCAGCGAAGAAGGAGAAGAACTGTATTCTTCTTCTTCGCTGGTACGACAATTATTAAAACTTTGATGGCCCAAAACTTCGCCACTTCCACGGCGGTAGAAGCAATAAAATTAAAGCAACAACTTTACTGATTTGCACCGTCTGAACACTGTTTAGAAGGTGAAACTGATTGTTGCATCAATTTATTGCGTTCCACTGGCAATTAAATTGTACCGTGTCAATCAGGTTTTAATCTTGACTAATAATGCAAAGAAACAGGCACCCAGTTTATTGCTCATATAAACGAATGGCACATTGTCGACGGCAACCGTAAACTTGTCGGCGGCTGCAGCTGTCTGCCGTTGACGCGTGCGGCGCGTGTGTATGAGCTCTTAGGTAGCATTAATTAAATTTAACTATTAACTTCACAACACTTTTCTAAAGTTCAAATATCGATAGATGACATTTTCTCATTACATAATCTAGTTATTTAGGAAGGAAAAGTAATATATTAACTAATTGTATATTAGGTGAGCAAACCAAATTAATTTAGATATAAAATGATTGTAACCTACATCACTGACCCATGCTTATTATTTTTTAATACATATTTATTAACTCACTACGTACGTAATACATTTCAGTAGTGTGATTCTGTAAGCTGTTTTCAAATGTAAGGTTCCTTGTGTTAAGAAATTACCTCAATGACATGATTTTTTTTCTCTACGATTGAATAGTTAATTTATTATTGTAGCGTTATATATATATATAAGGAACAGTCATGCCGCTTTAGTCATTTTGTAGTATTTAGTGAGGCGCCGTCGATGGCATGTTTTAGTTTTTAGTTTGATTTATTTTTTTGTTAGCTGTTTTGTACCTGCTCAATATAAAACAACATTAATAGAAAAATCTAAGTGTTTTGTTTCTTTATCAGTTGCATTTTCAGAGATACGAAATATCTGACAATGCATATTAACAATTTATTTTCCCTTTTTTCTGTTCTGCGAAAATAATGCTGTTTGTTTGACATATTTTGGTTTAATTTACGACGATGTTTTTCTAATATGTAATGTGTCGACGTACTTCCAGTCTAATTAATGTAGTTTAATCTATGTTTGTTTGTCTGGATAAAAATAAAGCATTTTTTAATTAATTTTTGTATTATTTACGGCCATTGCCCCTTTAAGGGCCAGAGACTCAAGAGTTCACAGCGGCAAGATGTGCGTGTAGTTTTCTTTGATTCACTGATAATAAACTTATTGCAACTTGAAAATTACGTGCAAGATATAAAGCCGCGCGTCATGCGTTTGTGCTCGAGCGACGCGCTCATCGACGACGCTTGCAAACCATTTTGTGAACAGTCGTCACCGTAGCACATGTTGTAAATGAAACAAGTGTAGACAATGTCAGTGTTTTCATCTGAACTGTTTGGAAGAGGTAATCTTTTAAAGTTACTGAATCGATCCGATCCGTTCAATAATTGTTTCACTGATAGAAAGCTAATAATTGACTATTGCCAAGTGCCATGCCATAGGATATGTTTAAGAAATGGTATAGTTGAGATCCATGCGGACGAAAGTCTCGGGCAGAAGCCAGTTATGGAGGATTCTGTAGACACAACGCTAATATTCCTATTCTGTATATTATTAAATATAGTCGGCGGCTGACTTTATGCTTTGATGTGAACGCGGCGTAAGAGCTTGTCCGGGAAAAGTTTTTCGTGCTTATCGTGTACTGGAGTCAGGAGTGTACCTGTGTACTGGATGTAACGTGGTGACCCGGGTATCTAGAGCTTCGTAATCTGGACCACTTAAATATTAGGTCATCCCACTTCCAGTGTCATATTTTTTATTTCCAATATTTATGTATGCGCAATGGTATGCAATAGTTAATACATGTGTTGTCTTGTACAATCATGTTAGTTTAATTTGGTGTGTTGTATTGTCAAGACGTGCATTGATTTAAAATGGAAGATTTAAAAAAATCTATTAATGTAGTGGAGCAACGTATATTTCTAAAGTTTTGTGCTTTACTCAACTACTCTGGAGGAGTTGCGCACGACTTACTGGTAAAGTGTGTTGGTCGTAACGCCTTAAATAAAAGAACCGTACAGCGATGGCTTGAAATGTACAAACAAGGAAGAACCACAGCTGAAGATGAGCCGCGAGCACCTCGATCATTATCATCGACTTGATTAGAAGCAAGGGACAAAATCAAGGAAGCACTTCGTCAGTCACGTAGGGTCAGTGTCAGTGATCTCTCCACTCAACTTAACATTCCTCATTCCACTATACATAGAGTACTCACGGAGGATTTATGTCTGATCAATAAAAGTGCAGTGTGGGTGCCCCACACTCTGAACACGGATCAGAAGGAGTTTCATTATGAAACTGCGCGTAGCCATTTATCGTGGTATCGCCGTAAGAAAAATATACTTAATAGATTTATATGTCTTGATGAAACTTAGGTCGAATTTTATACTCCTCGTCAAAGACATCAGTCACGATGTTGGGTGGACCCGGGCACTTCAGCTGAACATTTACCACGTGCAGAGCTACA
Organism: Eremobia ochroleuca; assembly: GCA_949629135.1. Classification (NCBI taxonomy): domain Eukaryota; kingdom Metazoa; phylum Arthropoda; class Insecta; order Lepidoptera; family Noctuidae; genus Eremobia; species Eremobia ochroleuca. Next base: position 4,524,272 of record OX451391.1, on the reverse strand, counting down.
TGAACGAAAAATACTACTAATAGTAGCTATGGATGTCAGAGGCATTGCTTTTTGGAGAACTTATGATGAAAATACAACTATGATTGGAGAGCGATATAAGTCATTTTTAGAAGAAAATATTCCTATTTGGGCAGACAAACATCATATAACGAGTCCTATAATTTTACATGATAACGCCAGACCGCACAAATCAAAAATAGTTCAGAATTTAATTGAAGATAAAGGATGGATTGAAATTATTCAGCCGCCATATTCCCCGGATATGAATCCTTGTGATTTCAATTGTCTTGGCCATGTGAAGAGGAAATTGTCGGGTACTCGATACAATAGCAAAAAGGAGTTGATATTAAACTAAAGAGCATTATTGATGAATTAAATGAAAGTGGTACTTTTAAATGATGTTCAAGATTTGCCAGCAGTCTGGGAGCGAGTGATTAATAGTGGTGGAGATTATTGATTAGTGTCACAAGGTTATATAGTATAGTAGTCAGTTTTTGTAAAATAATATTAATAATAAAATATGACACTGAAAGTGGGATGACCTAATATACCAAGAATTTCAGGGATAGGGTTACAACAAGACATCACGTCGAATCACACAAATGTGGATGGATATTATGGGTTGATTGGTAGTGCCGATCTGGCGTATCTCAACATCTTGCGTATACGTACAGTCTGTACTTAAAATAATTCATATAAAAGCTCCCTAACATCATCATCATCCATTGCAACAAACTGGGCTCATAGTGCTACAATGCCTGAGAATAAGCATTCTCAGGCATTGTAGCACTATGAGCACAGACTATTCTGTAAAGCACAATTTTTCATCTTACTAAAAGGATAACATTAACATAGAGTAAGTAGGTACCCTGTATGCACAGCCCGTGTAAACGTCCTTCCGTATCGTATAGACCTCAAGCTTCAGGCAAAATATTTATACTTATATTTTATTTTGATTTAATCGCAGCCAACGTTCAGAGCCGCTATTCGCGGGCTAGTGTACAGCCCGCTTTACAGGCAGCAACCGCGCTGCATGCATGGTTCTCCGTACATTGCGTATAGCGTTGAATGGAACGTTACGATGATAGTTCGGAAACAAGCCGCGAGAGCGCGCTAAAGTGCATCAACACCATGGCGAAAGCGACGTCAAGCGTGTGAATAAATTTTTGTTTTCTACTTGATAATGTTGTTATCCGTTTGTTTGTAAGTTGAAAGACTCGAAATAAACTAACTTACAGTGTGCACGTATTGTCTAGTGTAAACATTGAACATTAAAAGTTGGAAGTTTTGTGTGTGAAGTTGTAACGAACTCTTGGATCACTTTGGAGTTCAGGTGTCAACGAGGTAAGAAACTGATGCTTATTCCATTATTCGACTTCTAAAATTAACGCTTTCGATGCTAACATGAGTTATTACGTCCGAGCAAGTTACGATTAGCCTCAAATAGTATATTCGGTACAACATCAAGCACAGGTAGGTAATAGTTATAAATAATTCACTGTAAGGTTAGGATCTTGTCTTAGGTTGTATTGAAGACATTTCTGCAAGTTTTGTTATTGTAACAGGAATGGCACATGGTTTTTTGTTATTTCGTTTCGGGATGACGCTTACAAAAAGTTTTTGTTTACAAACTTGTGAAGTAGCTACCTACTTACCTACTGACCTCATATTTTTCATGTATGAGGTTCCTTGAGGATGAGAGATACAGCTCTTTTTATATAAACATGCATCATTTTGTTGAGAAAAGTTTGTTATTATTGTTTTTTTTAGTAAGTTTTTCTCATGATTTGAATGTTTTGAACACTGTTATAAAGTTATTGCCTGAAGTTTTTGTATACCTGACTCCATCTATGAAAACGTAACTGTTGCTAGTAGGCAGGGATGTACTTGGAAAGGAACTTTTATTTCAATTTATTTACTTTGAGATAACTTGTTCTTTCTACTATGTATAGTTCTCAAATTCAAATTCAAAAAGTTATTTACATTTATCTATCTATTATGTAATATAAATAGACAAGATGTTAATGTAACTAAGAAATTACCATGACTTTGTTGAATACAAAGTTTTACTTAAGCCCCAAACTGACTTCTACAAATGCTGTGAATGAGTTGGGTGGTCCAGAGCAATATCTGTTTTTTTAATGTTAGAAAAACAAAGAAAAAGTTATAATTTTAGTTTGGGGCCATGATACTATGCAATTATAGCACTCTGCTGCTAGAGATAGATCGTCAAAACACAGTAAGAAAAGGTATTTTTTACGAACAAGACACATTTTTGTCCCAATTGTAACATGCCCACTGAATACCTATTTATTTGTATGTTAGTATAAACTGTTTCTATAAAAATACGTAATTATTTATCAGTAGCATAAAATAAAAGTTGATTTTCTAATAGTTTTGTTCCGAATATCAACAAATATTGTTAATTGACCTAATTATGTTTCATTCATTCATTTATTCTGTACATTAATCTATTTTACTCTGATTACACCTAATTTCATATGATCTATAAGATGTTAATTATAACTCATTGATAATTCTAAAATAATTGAGGTGCCAAATAAGTTGAACTTCTGTTACAAAACAGGTCAGGTCGGGTTCCTCTGATAAAAGCTACTAATTATTATTGCTTTCGTTCTATTTCTGTACTTAATTACTCCATTGATAACTACACTTCATAATAATAATTTGACTGATCTACTTAATCATTCATTCATGAATAATACATGTATGTATCTTTAATTAATGTCATATAACATAATTTGTAAAAAATCATTAAATCCCATTTGCAATAAACAAAAAAAAAAAAAAAACATCCCACACGTCCCCTGCAATATCGCACATTGTAAACACGAACGTAAAACAGAAAGCAAAATAATAAAAAAAAACAGAATGTGTCATCAATACGTCTCTTTTAAAAAAAAGCAGGTTTGCAACAATCAATTCCCTTTGTGCGCGACATCAATGGGAGCGGTTACTGTGTACCTATCCTTTGATCTCGCCGCCCTCTGAAGATGCGACAGAGCGCTAATACCGCCGTCCCGCGGAACAACGGCGCAACCGCCGCTTTGATGCTCGCGTGCACAAAAAATACGATATTATAATTTTAGTCGATTTTATCTCCCCTTAATTTGACTCGACTAAAATAAACTGGTGTATCACATTTTGTTTTTTAATTACCTACATGGACGCGGATGAGATGCGTAGAGCATTCGGGTATTTCTTTTATTTAAAACTATTTTACTTTATGGTTGCGGTTCTACTTATTTATGTTGACTAGTTTCGAACCCAAGTGAAGCTCTTATTTCGAGTACGGTAAAGTCAGATAAACTCGAAAAATACGTTAGTAAAACCAGAAACATTTAATAAACATAACTATAATGTTTTACGAAAGTTAAAATATAATTTACATTTTTTTTTAAATACATGTATATTATATAAATATTATTATTTTAATAAGTATGCTTTATTATGTAAATATATCTTAACACATTAAAATTATTTAAAAATGATTCTAATATTTAATTATTTTGTGTCTGCTAAATTTAAAATCCTCTGATTAGTTTGCGGAAACATAGACTGCACAAAGAACAGCTAATTACTGTTACCTTCTGCAAAAATTCAATCAATCGATAAAGATGTGCTAAGAACTTACACGTGCCTCCATTAAAAAGAAAAAACTCGTATATATTTCCGCCATCCCCAATATCATAGGAATACTTTTAATTTAATTATGTATTACTTCACAAATCCAATGTCCTTATCTCGTCTTACCAATTTTTGTCACTGTTTTGCTCAACATTCTCTTTGTAACTTAAAGGATTTCTCCGAAATAAACTAATCTGAAGCGAGCTGTAAAAGGGAAGTACATTAAATAGGAGTTCGCAAGAAAATAAATAATGTAGAAAGATTCTTTCGAAAAAAAAATAAAAAAAAAAACTCAAAATGTTCATTTAATTCTGCGTGAGTCCGCAATAGGAGGCAGTTGCGACGTTTCAGTAATTGGCTGAATCGAGACAGATCGCTAAAGGGGACGATTCATAGCTTTGTCGCAGAAGTGAGACTTACTGTCCTTTGCTGACTTGCCAACGAGAAGTAGTGGACTCAAAGTGAGTAGGAAGTATTTAAAAGGTCTTTTTTGGTTGTCTGAGCTCTTGATAGCATACTTTCTAGTATTTGTTCGTTATTTAAAAGCTCCTCTTATTTAAACTTTGGCTTATTGCTTTTGAGGTCTTTGCTCACTGCGATCTACCATTCGAAGTAGAAATTACGAGCGCGATGCTTTTCAGAAAGAATCTCTACTATTTTCATGACTGAACACGATGAAAAACTATTTTTGGTTCAATGAGAAATGCATTCATATTACTCATACACAACACATGAAAGAAACACCTAAGATCAAAAAAATCTCCAAACTGCGCTCTAATAAAAACAAACATCATTTTCAATCTTGAGTTTATAAGATAAAGTTCGTGCAATTGGTGTACAATCCAATGATTTCATCCAATCTTGTAACATAAAAGTTACTAAGAAGTCTGCATGCGGGCCACCCGACCTGATCCACCAAGTTTCCAACTTTTTCTGATGGCCAAGATAAATATCGGAGTGGGACCGTGATTTAAAAGGATTCTACGCTCCGCGACTGTGAGCTGAATTAGAATTGCTTACGTACTCCTATAATCTTTTAAAGTAGGTTAGGTATGTATAAGATGATGATCTAATAAATAACTAGTTAGGTGTTACTAGGATTGATCACCTAAATACCTTGCATTTCAATCGATCTTCGTAAAATACATAATTAGAGACAAAAAAAACAAAATCAATGGTTTAAAGGAACATCAAATGAAGTAGCATGAGCAACAACTCAATATAAATCACGAATGCAGCAGCTCTACAAAGTTCCTCATACGTAATATTCATCTCGCTATGCACACGTAGGTAATATCAAATCGAATCGCCGCGCTATCTCGACCACTTTGTGCGTCGCCGTGACTGGCGCCCAACCAGGGACGCAACGCAAATTGGCGGCGAACAATTAATGGCCACCTGGCTCCGTTGCTAATCGACCGATAGAATTAAATGAACGGACTGCACTAATTGCCCGGTAAGACAAAGGGGCAAACACTCGCCTTTGAGCTGCCGATGTCTAGTGTCACTTGAGGCGTAGACCGCTGCGTCGACAGACGGCCCTCTGCTCGCTTGTGTGCTGTTGATATTGAACTGAGACGCTTTGGATGCGTTCCTTATACACGTACGTATGTAAGGGTTCAATCATAGGAACACTGGACAGTAGACGTAACCAGAAACAGGAGTGTGTTGGTGTTAGGCGACACTTGAAAGACAGTATCGGATATCTTGTGTCTGGGAGGCATAAATCAGGATCCCCAGACAGTTTCTTATAAGCACTGGAACAGGATAATTGGATTACATGAAAGGAAGATCCAATATAATGTTTTTAATTATATGTAGGTAGGTCAATCATAAACTACTTATTAAACCGCGTTTCATCTCCAAAAACATAATTCCCAAAATTACTCCCCAGATGTTAGTAAACACTGAAGATGCACCCACGGGGGTGAATACCAATTGCATTTTTGAAAGTTCACTACACTGCAATACGACAAAATAATTTTCTTTAGAAATACCTTTTTCTCAACAATGTCCAATATGCAAGACAATCGACGCGCAGTGGCCGATGGTGCTCAGCCGGAGTGTTCTAAACACCAGTGCCTTGGACTGAACACGCCAATTACACAGCATTAGTTGGAGGACGTCTGTATCTGGAGTGCAGCCGTGCCCAATAAGGAGCTGCGTGCCTACGTGCCATTGTTGCAGTTAACTGGAAATTAAAAATAGCAGTCTCCTACTGGTGAAGTAATTGCCATTAAAACTACGTTGGAGATAAAGAAAGTATGTTAAAAACTAATTGAGACGACAGTGAAACAAGCTGCAGTTATTCGAACGAAGAAGAGACCAAATTCCAGAATGACGGCAGAAAGAAACGAGTTTAAAATTTTAATAATAATCTATGAAATATGCACCAAAGAATCTAATATTTAATTAGCTAGAAAATTTTCCAAAGACTTTATATATGAAATGAACAGCAAGGTTTTAATTAAATACCTTTGACCGATATTCTAAACTTCTCTCTTTGACTTCGTTCTACGTAAATATGTGAATAAGGAAAATACACGCTTTGACGTTTGTGGAGCACAACATACTGATGAAAATTTCATCTTAGTGATGACTATCTCCACTTTACTTTGGAATAGCCTCAGTACTGTTGAAGACATTATATTTTTGGAAAAATAGAAGCCGTACATTACCAAAATAAAAAATCTATATTATGTCTTAGTTAACACGCGGATTTAGCAGTGGAACCCAGATATATATACTGTTAATGTTGGTGTGATTCTTGTCTCTGAAAGCACTTCTGCCAAACACCCTGATTACTCTGTATCTTTGCAGATAAAAATGCTGGATGGTAGTAGAATAGTTCATATTTTAAATACGAGATCAAAATTACTCCACTACGGAAGTATAAAACATAGCAATTCATGTGTTGTTTCACAGATCAGAAGTTTATATCGTCATTAACTTCACAAAACGCATGCAAAGGAAATCTCATTGCAAAGCGTTCTCGTGCAATGTAAATAGAAGCGGTTTTTATGAACACGTGTAGTTGCTCTCTGTTATTTGATAGCTGTGTCGTACAGATGTGACGGAGCGACATGACAGTTACACAACGCCTCATTAACTGAATCAGCTTTGACAAATAACGTTTCCCAATTAGCTGCAATGGACGATCAAAGTCAAAAGTTTGGTCCTTTGAACATTCCTTTGTTAATCTAATTGAATTAATGGATCGGGTTTACAGATCAGATAATTTAAGTGCCGGTGGTAATCAACGAATTGAAACTTATGATCGTTCGCCAACACAACATGTTATGTTCTCAGTATTATGTCATTAGATATATTTTATGTGAATTCTGTCTTGAAGATTTTCTTGCTCATCGCCTTTACTTTATTTTATTACGACGAGAAATAAGTCAGGTTGTCTCAATCAGATTGAGTTTATCTCATTGCTACACAGGGTTCTTTGAGTACGGTACTTGATAAATTAACGGTTTCTCGTCTAGTTTTTTTTAACTTACGCTTTTCATAGAAGCTTAAAGGAAATTATATTTTTCTGTTTACATTTTGTAACTGAAAAAATTGCAAAAAGCTACACGACTGTTGTGAACTGTGAAGTTATCAGATTCTGTAACATTCACAGTCGGTTGAAAGTAAAAGAGGTGTAGTAAGTCGGTGTATGACATGGTGGCAGTGGAATCAGTGCGCTTAGCGCGGGGCCGCGGGCGTGGAGTGGCTCGTTATCGCACTCCCGCCGTGTACGGGCCGCCGCCGTCGAGCGCCGAGGTAACGATACCCTGGAGTGCCGGTCACCGTACCGACGTAGTTACTCGCACCTCAACTAGACAGTTTTCGACAACTCCGACCAAAATAGAATCGTGGAATGCAAACGTACGCGGAAATTTCTTTATTGCCCGTTTTGGACGGTTTGGTGCAACCGGATTGAGGAATATTTGGAGGAAAGTACTGTTTATTAACCGCTGTGGGTTTAGTTTGGCTCGCTACGGGTTAAAATATTAAATAATCGTCGGTTTATAATTTGAAAACCTTGGGCTGTCAATATAGTTGGTTGTTACATCTTAGTTATTTCGTAATCAATTCAATTCACAATAACTTTTGGTATCAAAATACAAATATTCAATTTAGATCACTTCAGTTCCTTTGATATTTTTGGCTTAGGTTACTTGCTACTACGATTCTACGAAATGTCTGCTATTAGAAAGAAAGAAAAATGCGTTTATTGACATTACAGCAAAAAAAATACACCTTAAACCTATGATATATATAAATTGGATGATAGACTGACTGATAGCTTACGAAAATCGTTTTAATTATTATAAAAGATACCGATAATTAATTACATGGAAAGAATTGCCACATATAACATGTTTTGATATAGATCTCTGTTACTAAAGCTTGATCTTTTCGCTAGAACAAGCGTGTAAAAGAAGATGTTAGCAATAAACAAGATCAATCAAAGTGGCAAACTTGTACTACATTTATAATTTGGCAGCCCAGGAATATGTGGTGTGACGCAACGGTTCGCCTTTGATAGGAACTCGGATATTCAGAAATGTCACAAAACTCGTGGAAAGAAAGATAAAACGACACTTCACACGATCAGAAGTTTGAAGTTCACAAGTTGGCATTGATGCGAGGCACGCCGCCCATCCGCGCACATCGAGCTACGAGCGACGCCTCGTACTCTATGAGCAGATACGTAGAACTACCTACATTGGATATTTATTTTTCTTTGATCTGTGTGATGTGTGGCAAAAACCGAATAATGAGTTCAATGAGATTAAACAAAAACTGGATTGTTGGATCAATTTGTTAGTGTTTCATCTTCATTTCTTGTTGCAAGTTTTCTGTACTCATTGATCTCTAGTCTGAATGTATAACTTCTGATGAATGATGATACACATTTCATTCAATATCAAGAGAATTTGCAAATTATTAATGATTCGGGGAATTTTCCATATTTTATTGACAATTGTTAACAACGTTCTACGGTTTATTACGATATTTATGACTTTCGCGAGTGAATAATTCTTAATGATAACGATGGAGCTGCGGACCTAAAAATAAAGTCGGTGCTTTCATGTTTCATATTGATTTGCGATACCTCGTGTCAATTCGCGCGTGGCTTTTGCCATGTTTAAATTATAAAAACATCCAACTTCTTGCTGTCTATGCCATGCTTTTTATCCTGCTTAAATATTATTTCCGTGACCAACATGTTATAAAAAGGTGTCAAGGCGGTCGCAGGAAGCGTTCTAAAAAGAGAAGTGAGACGAATCTATGGTTTGATTAATTGATAACAGTAGCGCAGACGTCGCGCTATAGTGTTAGTAGCTCGCGGTGTGTTGTGGGTAGTGGACGTAGAACAGGCAAGCCGCAGAAGTACAGATTGGGAACACTTTTTGTTTCAGAGCACTTTTTCGACTGCGTAAACGTTGGAATATATAGCCTGGTAGATTCTTTAGAAGACTATTGGGCTCTGATTCCACAAATTTACAAATGTTGCAATGGTCTATCGATTGTGTTTTTGGCAGATTTTTTTTTTGTACTTACCCAACAATCCATTATATTTTAGAAAACGTAAAACTTGGCTTATCGTGTGATTTAAGGAAAATAAAGGTCTTTTAAAGTTGTATGAGCAGTATCTACAACCTGTGGTAAATTGACTATGTTTCAAAGATATGTATTATAAGCTCACTGCATTATGACATAATCGTGCACTTATGGAGGTTGAAAGGTCTCAGAAATGCTCGTTGGATGATCTCAAGAAATAAAGTAAACAGGAACTCTGCAATCAACAGGATGATCTTGTAATTGTTAATCAAGTGACCAACGTTCGCAGAGGATAAGGACTGTTAATTTAAACTGTAAAAGGTTTTTTTTCTATACATTCAATTCGAGCTCTGTATGGCTTCCTAAGGCTTCCTAAGCTACCTTTATTTTTAATAGGGAAAACAGATGCTCTTTCCACCTTATTGGTTATATGGACTGTGCAAGTTACCAATATTTACGACGGCAAAATCCCATACGTGTGTATATACCTCATATAAGTTACCTCACAGCACGTAAATGACACAATACAATCTCTTTTTATTATGATACATTTGCTTAATTAAAATACAAAGATATAAAAGCAAATTCATTTACTGTAGATGATCTGAGTTGCGGTTCGTAGCTCTTGTGAAAGTCGTGGGGCGGGGAGGGTGTGGGAGTGTCGGCTCGGTCAAAGGGCCCTTTGATGTTTGCCGCCGGCTTAATGCACCGCCCGCGGCCCCCGCGCCGCTCATCATTAGCAATTTCCCTGTAATTTATTATCTTTACCGCTATTTATTTGTACAATTTCATGGGTGCATGACGTTTCGCACCTCGGACCGTGACCGATGCGCTTCGCACCAATTATATTGAGTCGTTATACCGGGATTTGGGATACATTTTTTTCTCTTTCTCGATTATACCTGTTTTTTTTTTGTGGGTTGCAGATTTTTTATTTTATTTATAAACAAAACCGAATTCTTTTAATTTTTCAATTTCATTAATATATTAATCATTCTTTTTTCCAGGTTGATTTGATATCTCCATATTTTTATCAGTTACGTAATTGAAAACTGTCTAATTAGATTATAAAGAATATTTCACATAGAGCAATATTTTATTTGCATACTTAGTAACCACAAAAAAAAAATAACGAATTCTAGACGAAGTCAAAGGTCGGAGACGTTGTGAAAGAAATTCAAAATAACACACCAAAAATTATCTGGCAACCAGGGATGCTACTAGTCCAATATATTCTCGAGAAAAATATTCGGAACTGAATTTTGTAGCCCAGATCTAAAAACCGTACATGAAGTCCATTTGCTATGTACTTATACCATACCCAACTAAAACAAAGATCATTAAAATAGAACTATTGTAGTACCTCATGTAACAGGTGTTACGCATGCAGATACAGCTGTAACCACATTATAAGATAGGGTCCTCCCTATCTCCTGATGAAGTGTCTGTACCCCAAAGCAAACATAAGCTTGCTCACTTAAAACTTGCATTCGTCTAACCCTAAGTTCCAGCCTTGCGCGGCACTTACGTAAGTGCCAAAAAATCCAAAGCGCGGCACGTGCCTCTGTCGGCACTTGCGGCGAGCGAGGGCGCGGACTCATTAGCGACTCGCGACGTTTGAGCGTTTGAGCGACTTCCCGCGACAACGCGACTCAAACCTGAGCTTTTTGTCGCAGACTCGCAGCAGTCGCAGTGGAGCCCTACTAATGTCATTAAATACTGCTTAGTTTATAACTAAGCTTTGTTTTTCGCTACTTTTTTGTCGTACAGGAAAATTTTCTTATGTTTTGTACGTACATGCTGAAAAAGACCTGACTCAGTATACAAAGCATATTGTTACGCATGGGAAATATCGATTCTGCGTGTTTCCGATAGCCACAATAACGTGGCGTGATACGGCCGTGTTATAGAACGTTTCGCAAAACCACCAATGCATTACTGGCATGCATTGCCGACTCTGCAAACGTAGCGTGCTTTTAGCGCGCAAATTATTTCCAGCTCTCTTGGCACACGCAAAATATATGTCACTATTTACGGACAGTGTTAATGTAATTAACAAAACGTGAAATCAATCAAAGCTGGTGTAAGGCGGCGACTCGCACGAGATCAAAGCGTAGACACAAAGGCGCCGCGGTACGGTCGGCAGCGCGGCCCGCTGGCCACTCCAAATAGGGTTGCCCTTCGTCGTTTTTTAAATGTATCACTTGCTGCTGTAAATGTATGACTTTATTAAGGTTTTCTGTGTAGGTTTATCGCGCGGTTATACCATCATTTGAAACAATGTTATACTGAAGTATCTTATACATTTTTGCACTTACCCATGCCTATCGCAATGTATTGCTGGATACAGAACTCTTGTAATCCCGTTAAGTTGCACTATAAAATACGTTTCTGAATTCTATCTAGCAGGTCCCTACATACAGCTACTTTCTACAAGTCATCACACTCCTGTCTACTTTCTTAGTTAAATCAAAATCAATTTCCAGAGAAAAGACTGATTTCTCTTCATTATTTTTCAGAACTTTATTTTCCTGTACCTATGTACCTAATCAATAAATAACTTATGACGTTTTGACTTCATGAAATGTTGACAGCCCTAGCTCACCGCATTCTGCTGACCTTACCCGCTATGCGATTGCACGTGCCAACTAATCAACATGTGCTCAAGAACTCGTGTGGGACCGGTGAACTCCTTTTTCTCTTAGCTTTTGTCTTTGACAACATTTTTAATATATTTAACTAGCTCCCACCCCTTTGACGTACGCTGAGTAATATTTCCAGCTGCGATATAAGCTCTCAAAGAATATTTATTATTAAAGTAGATTTTATAATAGTTTCTCAGAGCTCAGAGCCACCCCTATTATGTGACGTGAGGACATATAGCCAATGTTCGCCGAAATTAATCACGAATTTGGTGTTCAGTACTGATGGCTTTTACATGAGCGATTCAAAATTTGAATTTCCAGAACTATTAGAATGTTCGGCAATGATTTTATTTAGGTGACAACATTAGACTTCACAAAATGTTGACAGCCTTAGGTCATAGATAGGTGGGATGATGCAGGCTAACAGTAACAGTAATTTGGCCGGTTTGGTTAGGTCGTTTAAAAATACTTAAGAAACGAATGAATAAGAAGCTAATTCCAGGCACCTAATTAAATAACATATCAACGCTAAACCAAACCAATAAGCAGTCCATAAAGCCGAAGCAAAGTAAAACACACAGATATGAGAACAGAAATGAGTTTATGACACAAACGAGGTTCGTCACCGCACCGCAATCTGTGGCCACGTCAAAGGCTTGGAGACGTAGATCACGATTGTCGACAGATGTTTGCAGAGCGTGGGCCGGGGCAAACCGACCGCTCAGACGAAGACTTATGATATTTGAGTTGGCGAGCCGTGGAGTCGCCCTGATAAAGTTGGGACACATGATACATGAGATCTCGATACATGTATGAGGAGCTATAGTGGTTTATTTCTAAACGATGATTAAAGTTAAGTGTCGTTCAAACGTCAAAAAAGTACGGTTAAAGAGTCGCTAATCACTACTTAAGCAACGTTTATGAATAAAAGGGTAGGTTAATAGTTTAGAGCTGAATTAACTTTTATGAATTTCACCTCCTAGTGACTGAGTTTCACTTATTGGTAGCAATGTGTGAATAGCGCTGTGGGCCACATTCTTACTTATGTTACTTGTTTTTTTATTTTTAATATAGGGTGTCCCTGGAAGTATGGAACAAATTGAATAGGGGCGTGGGAAAGGACATTTCCAAACTTTTTAACCCTGAGAATGTTGGCGATTGTTTTTTTACGTTTCAAAAATGATTATCAATTTTTTTTTTCAATTCGTTTTTTTTTTCTTTGAGCACTATGCCTCAAAGAAAAAAAACTATCAGGGCTATCAATTCAATTTTTTTCATGACGTTGTAGAAGAGTGGACCTTTCCTGTGGTCATACTTTTATACACCTAGAAAACATGTCTTCAAATAAGAAAAAAACACTGCAAATGCTACGTGCTCGCAAAAATTTTATTCAATTTTCGAGCAAACATTTTATTCGGTTGCACCGAATTTCTCAGGGTTAAAACCTTTGGAAATGACCTTGCCCACGCCACAATTTAATTTGATCCATACTTCCAGGGACACCCTATATTACAAATAAAAAACAAGTAACATAAGTAAGAATCTGGCCCACAGCGCTATTCACAGATTACTACCCACCCTTGATCCATACTTCCAGGGACAATCTGTATTGCATAATGCAGCTGTTTGTTGTTCCTATTTGGAATAAAATGGAATACAATACTGTTTATTATGTACACTATGTGTAATTGACAGGTTGGCAAAAACTGAAACAGTAGCTTCAGACCATGATTTATGACTGAAAAACGTTGGAATTTTCTTCAGGAAAATTGTCGAATTTTCCGACCGTTTTTCAACTAGATTTGTGTTCTATTCATTTGTTACAACAAAATCCAGCCCTAAAAACATAATTTTAGTGAAAAAAAGCAAAAAACTTAAACTCGGCAATGTAAATAATAATGATTTAAAAAGAAAATTCATACATACCGCGCGGAATCAGCTGTTAGCTCTAAAAGTTTACTGGCCTCCGACAGTACCTACGACAGACAGAGAAAGCATACCGCTCGCTCGCTCGCTCCCTTTGTGTGATGCGCGCCGGCGCCTTTGCTTACGCGCCGACACTGCTAGGGTTGTACCACGTATGGAATTTAATACTTGTCATTTTATTTTTATTTATGTAAAATGCTTTATTAATAATTAAATACTCAGGAGTATGATTACTTATTTATTCTTTCTTAATTCCGAAAACCTTATTTTAAATCGTTAACCTTTCGAGTATCGTAATAAGAGACACAATAGAAAGACAACAGGTGTGAGGACGCCGGCGTCCTCGCGGTGCTTAACAGTTTGATCTACAGTATCAATTACGAAGCCACCCGAACTGTACACACGCGTTGCATTACAGTAATGTAAATTGGTTTAGATAAGTGGGACATAAAACATAAAAACATCGCGTCAATATTGCCAGATTCACATTCCTTACCCTGTCAATCCCGGACCGAAAGCTGGCGTTCAAAAAGGTTTGCTTATTTTCGTTATTTACAGACTATTTATAAGAAAAACTTCTTGTTTACGTTCTTGAACAAAGACCCTATAAAAAAAAAACGCTTATTTTATAATCTATGCGAATGCCGGCGTTTGCTTAGTGTTTAGAAAATGGCGCAAAATCGCGCGCGTGCCGCTTGGGGATTGACAGGTACTAGGTTTAAACTTAGAAGCAGATCCATGAGTAGAAGTAACAAGAGATAGCGGTTAATAACAATCTTTATCATACGATTACGATACGATTCTTTTTCAATACCTAGTTCTACATCTTTATCTCAATGGCAGGCCGAACACGGTAACTATGCCATGGGCTCCTCGACTAACGTATCTAGTAATATTACCGAAATAAAATGTTTCATTTCATATCATGTGGGCAGCCCTATGCTACACGTGTCACAAACACTCTCAAAGGTTTGCCGACAAACGAAACCGTCAGCACTCACTCAGCCGTTAGTTCAGTTTGCCGCGATTGCTGGTGCGTTCTGGACGTCTATTTCGTTTTCTTTTAACTGTCGGGAGTTCGGGACTGTGTTGTGCGTTGAGTTGAGTTTTTGTGTGTTTTTGTGTTGTGTGGTATCATCATGAATCGGCGTAATGAAACGTTTAGTGCTCGCGAATATGGCCAGATGTTAATGTGCTTGGGTGAAGCTAGAGGAAACGCGTCGTTGGCATTAAGGCTCTATGTTCAAAGTCACCCAAATGAACGACATCCAGCTAATAGTCGTACTATCACACGGGCATATCAACGTGTTTTAGAAAATTTACCTATTGTGCCGCGGCAGGAAGGTGCTGGAAGGACAATCAGTGCTCGTTCTGAGCAGGCGATTTTAGATGTTGTCCGTCGAAATCCGCGTTTGGGAACCCGTACTGCTGCAAAACTTGTAAGGCGTAATAACGGACCCCGGGTTTCACATTGGGCTGTGCACAAAGTCCTTCGAAAGGACAAGCAACGTCCATATCGGATCCATAAAGTGCAGGCTCTGGTACCTGGCGACTCAACCCGCAGACTAGCGTACTGCAGATGGCTGATACGTCGGCAGCAGCTAAATCGCCAATTCGTTTCACGGGTGATTTGGACCGATGAATCGACGTTTACACGAAACGGTATGCGTCGAGCACAACTGTGCGTGCAGCTCGGAGGCAACCACTTCGAGCCATGCCTTATACGACCCGAGAGACTTTAATTTAGGTAAGTGACTAATATTTTAATTTTTGATAGGTGTTGAATTTGTGTTTAAATTTTTTGATAGGTGTGTTTGTGTGTGTATTGTATTATGTATTTATTCCAAACGTCCCGAAGTACCTATTAGTATGAATGAACAACGCGCGGACATTGCAATACGCGCGCAATATAGGGTCGCGCGCGTATCGCAATGTTCGTTATACATTGCGTAGCCGAAATAAAATTGAAAATTGAAAAACGTTCACCTATCATTTCCGGGAAAATATTTCACTATCAAAATGTTAACAATACCAGTCTGAATTCATACTTTTCGTTTTTGCCAACCTGTCAATTACACGGTGTATAATTTTTATTTTTTATTAAATAAAATAATGATTTCTTTAATTTGAAAATTGAAAAAAGAGAAGATGAAAATGTGATAAGTTACCGTAGTCCATTAAAACCGAAAATGACTGCTTTGAAATGATTGACGGTTTTAAGGAAGGTGAAGAAAAGATATACAGTTTTAGCCGTTTCGCAAATCTGTAGAAAAATGCCGCTATTTACTCCTAGATATGTAAATGATTTGAATTTCACATGCAGGTAGTTACACTTAAATTCCATGAAGTTGAGTTTGGATATCGCAAATCGCAGAAAACATGGTTAAAGTTAGGGGTTCCGCTTTACAATCAACTCAGCCTATTGCAGTCCACTGCTGGACATATGCCTCTCCCAGGCTGCGCCGCAACACCCTGTCCTCCGCCTTCCGCATTCAGTCTGTCCCAGCCACCTTTAGGTCGTCCGTCCATCTAGCTGGGGGGCGTCCCACACTACGCTTGCCGATACGCGGTCTCCACTTCAGGACTAGTCTGCTCCACCAGCCATCGGTCCTTCGTCAAACATGGCCAGCCCACTGCCCTTTCAGTTTGCTTAATCTGCAAGCTATGTCGGCTATATTCCGCTTTACATCAGGCGGCAAATCAAACTAATTCCAATTGAGTCTCCAAGATTATATTCCAAGAAGTGAATATTAATTGCCTTCGGGTTCTATTTACTGGGATAGCGACGAGACATGACTTCATGGTTCTTGGAAAGTTTACTGTAATATATCAGTGATGTAATTGCTATTAAAATATTGTATAAGTATTAGTATCTGTTTTTATTTCGAATTGAAGGCTGGTTTTTAGACCTAAAATGATCATTTATATGAATTCTCATAACACTCTTTTTATCTATTGGCCAAAAATATTTCTCGTGCCTTTAAAATAATTGAATTATTTATCGCAATGTGTCACTAATTCTTCATTTAGCAGCTCTTTCTAATGTATAAAACAATAACATTATAAAGATTTAGATAAAGATCTCGTAATACATATAAAGGGTTGAGTGTACGCGTCGCCGCTCAAAGCTCGCCACAATATTTATCGGCGGCGCTGTATCAATGCGGCACAAAGCGACGCCGGAAGCCCACCTCGCCGCGTCGCGACAAAACGGGACGGCGCCAAATATACGCGAAAGCGGATTTTCAGCGAAAAAAATGTTTCAGGGGGTACCAATTTAACATTCACTTCTATAGCAGGTCAGTTTTGGACAAAAAGTGCATGTGATTTTTACCGTATGGGCTTCAAGAATGTTGAAATAGGATTTCGATTTAGAATTTTGGGACTTCAAAAATATTCCAAACAGCAGTTGCAGTTCATGAGTAAACTGAACAGAATTTTTTACTATTTTTTCCGAGACAATGCAGATCCTGAAATATTTGGCTTAATATCTGTTGAATTGCATCAACTTTAACCTTCGACAGTCGAAGAGATATTTCAGTAAATTGAAGAATACCTTAGAAAACGTTCTGATAGCTAGCATTTCTGGATTCCTTGAACTCCGTTTAATATTTGCATCGTTTCTAACTATTGTTTCAGCAATCGCTGGAGCGTGGCACTTGGCGCGGCCGTTATCTGGCCCATTGTTGACTGCCTCTATCACTGGATTCCTTTTCACACAGAGCCTTTGACGCCGCTCTTTGTTTGCCACAAGATCAGAATGAGACGCCGAAGCCTGAACCGATGCGTAACATCCATTGGGTCTCTCTATACTTTTGAATGTCGTAGTTTTTTCTACAATTTTAATATTCCTCGTCTCATGAGAATACAGAAAAATGTTTTTCTTTTATAAAGTCTTGTTTCGTTTGCAATGTCTACGGTTGCATTCGTTTTTTGGGCCCTAGAAAACTCCGTTCAGAAAAAGGATTAAAAAATATTGATACTTCCTGTTCCTCAATGCATGCCAATTCTTTTTTGGTTTATAGATATTTCAGGTTCTTTTTGAACATAACCGTTAAGTCTCACAGTCAGGACCACAAACTAAAACGTGATTTAACAACATCGCTGTTTCCCGTTGACAATGCAATTTTAGTTAATTCGATAGTTGCGCCTGCGATGTGGCACAGGGCGGCCGCCGACCGCGCGAGGTGCCTTCCCCGCTCGCCCGCCGAATATTAAACTAATTATGAACAAACCGACCAAGCCACAACACAAATTAAGCGTTCCACTCCATTAGCCCAACAGAATATTCTTACATAATACTACGCAGGTTAAAAAGAGAAGTTTTGTTATACGTTGTATGAC
This sequence comes from Eremobia ochroleuca, assembly GCA_949629135.1. Classification (NCBI taxonomy): domain Eukaryota; kingdom Metazoa; phylum Arthropoda; class Insecta; order Lepidoptera; family Noctuidae; genus Eremobia; species Eremobia ochroleuca. The sequence continues at coordinate 4,506,150 of OX451391.1, read as the reverse complement.
GAATTTAATTTTAGTTTCCCTTGATTTTGTTTCAGCCTTTGTACTATTGTAGCACATTTCGATTGGTTTGTTGAAAACAATGCACACATCCACTTCGACCCTAACCCTTGTTAAATCAACATCAACTCACATTCCGTGTGAAATATTGCACTCAATGTTTTCCAATTTTTTAAATTGTTTGCCAAACTTGAGCTTTCGGAATGAGATTTTGAAAGGAGTCCTCCCTCCCTCAACCCCTTCGTATAAGGAGTTTTTAATAAAAAAAAAATGATGAAAGCCGAGGTCGGGGAGTCACTGGTGGAGGGCACTCGACGGCTCAATACAGGCGATAGGTATCAAAGGAGGCCGATTTAATACGAAGGAATGATTTAATTACAAAGTCGCAACACGATCCGCTCTCTACTCGACGACACGACACGACGCGACTCGCACACCGACATCTTGTTAAGATCCTTGTATATGTTATGAGGTTTTGAAGACTTGAGGAATGAGTGCAATGTATGTGCAAGAAGAATTATGTCATACTTACATTCATCGTTCTATTGCCCTATCTCAATTTATTTGGGGCGGGGCAACATGTCATCTTCTTCCATACTTCTCTATTAGACGTCATCTCGGCTATTTACAATGGCGATCATACAATCATTGGAATTATCTTTCTCTTTATTGTGATGCCAAAAGAGCATGGCGGGGTAAGCATGGAGTAGCGGCCCCAGCAGAAATTTCAACTGCCAATTTTTGTGTATGTTGGTCTTACTGAGTGTAACTTACAACACACCACGGAAAACGTAAACACCCACGTAAAAATTTGGATCGAAATATATGTTGTAGATTATCATAAGGGTGTTTTTCAGTGAAAATTTCGTTGGTGTGTCATGTTTAGAAAACATGAAATGTATTTTTCAAAAACTAAAAAGAAAAAAATAACAATTATCTCGAGATTTTTAGAAAAAAATATCATGATATGACTTTAAGTTATGTACAGACAGACGCCAGCACATCAAGCTACCCGAAACTGTCAAGTTTTCCCAATTGACTTTGAACCTAATATAAAGTTGAAAAGCTATTACAGAAATTTGACAGATTGTAGTAGCTTGATGTGCTGGCGTCTGTAGAACATATATTATGGGCATTACTATATTTGGAACTATTAACGAGAAAAAAAAATTTTTTTCTTCAAAATATTTTTTCAATTTTCTCGAAAACCAATGCATATTTTGAAGTAACATTTTACAGGTAAGTTACACTCAAGAAGACCAACATACACAAAAATTGCCAGTTGAAATTTCCGCTGGGGCCGCTACTCCATGCTAACCCCGCCATGCTCTTTGCATTATATGCATCCAAATGAGTTATTCTGGTTCTATTCCCAGCCATTCTTATTCGTATAGTTTTCGTGTACTACAGAAAAGCTAAATTAATCGACCTTTCATTTTTTTTTTTGTACAAAACAAAACACTGTTTTGTGTCAAAGACCAATTTACTACGTAACATTGCACTTTTTCTTTTACAAACTATTCTGGTTCTCGTCAATGCGTCTCAGTCATGTTTATTTCATCTTAAATTATTTTCTGTAGAATCGCTGAAAAGTCGTTTCGTGTGTATGTACCTTAAAAGAAAAAGCCTGAAGTTCAAAGGGAGATATAAATGAGAATGTTCACTCCTTTATGTAAGGACCTGCTGAATTTTTTATAGATGCCTCCGCCGTTTGGTGTGTAGAGTGCCTAATGAGTTGTCTTTGACGACTTAAAAACTTTGTACGTTGAAATACATTTTGTCTTTGGGCCCACACACGGATAAAATGCAACATTTTATTCTGAGTATAGATGTATATCCAAACGTGTACGTACCTATATAAAGAGACGATTTAATGAGACGCATTCTAATAATTTCTAAGGGGCCTCTGCGAGTTGGCTTCGGCCCCTCATATGCCTTCCAAAGGTCCGGGACTCCAGGGTCCCAAGAAATATCAAAATAAGTAAAAATAATAATAAGAATAAATACTTTATTTCAGACCAAGGTGTCCATTTTATTAGTAACAATGTTCTTATCGACTAGTGTTAGTAATACTTAAAACTACCCACAACAAAAAATATAAAAAGAAAGTAAACTCAACAATCACTACTGCACCATTCCATGACAAATGACGCAGCAATGACTGATGTAACTACAGTCCAGCGGACTAGCGATCATACTAAGGGTGTTAATTTAATAATGAAGTCAAAGCTTTATTTTACCTGTAAAGAACAAAAACTGAGAATTAATAAAGGCAGATTGGCGCTTTGTGTACATTTTCAAACCAATTGTCTGTACTTACTAAAAGGATTTCAGTACTCTGGTAACACCAATATAGTCACTTTAGGGCTGCTGGATTTTATCTTCTTGTCTCGCAAACGAATATTATAGTCACTTGGGACATCGTGCTTTTAACTTATTGGTACTTGTTATACAACGTGTAACGTTAAATGCGCAAAACCTCAGACATCCCAACTGATTTTTAATTCAATTGACCTATTTCAGAGAGAAAATAAGTCATTAAAAAAATTGTAAAGGTTTTATGTGCTGTTTTAGTTTTACTGGCCATTCTGATTGTTTCTTGCGTCTGCGGCGACGCTCTATCGAGGGAGGAGTCGTCACCGGGCCGCTGCGCCGCGCTGACATTGGCTTGCTTGACCTATTAGTAAATAGACACGGCAACGTTTTTAATGAAGATTTTTTGAAAAATGTGACCTATATTAAAAAGTGGTTCAATTAATTCTGCTCGTTATTCTGATCAAACTATTTTCAGGTTTTGCGCATTTAACGTTACACGTTGTATTTTCAGAGATATCAGTCAAAACATGTCTCTCGTCCATTTTGCTAACACGTCAATTTTGCCTTCAAGTGGCAACTATTCTACATTAAAAGTCATAATTTCTTATTTACTACATGTGATCATGTCACAACGAAGTCATTTTTAAATTCCTGCAAGCCAATTAAATCTATAACTTTTCTCTTCTTGGAAATTCTACGTTAAAATATCTTATTAATTACACCTTTATGATTATAATCCAATTAAACTCACAAAATTATGACAACCCTGAATCAGTTGTTCAGCGTCGGCGTGCTTCAAAGGGAAATTTATTATTTAAAGTGAAAGTTATTGAGTTTCGCTAAGGTTAAGTGAGCCTTTTGACTCGCCCTGTCTATGGAATGGAAGTGGTATGAGGAAATGGTGTCGGCTTCCTCTTTGCATGCTTTTTAATGTCTGAATTATCACTCTATTGAATTTTTATGCTTCGGTGTACTTTGACATGTCTAATTGTCACGTTAATTAGCTTTAGGAATAATCGGGGTGAACTAATAATTCAGCGTGATCTAAATATAATTTTTGCATATTGAAGAGGAATAGTGATAACATCACGAGCTATCCTAATGGCGTCTTTATGCCACGGGCCTAGAGCAAGCGCCTATTTTTAGCAATAGTTGCTAAGGGGTATTTCCTCGATCGACGACGCGACGGTGATGGTTGAAGGCAGCACATTTTTAAATAATCCATGTTCAAACAAACTGTCTGTCACAAGTAAATGACAGGGTTGTAGAATACAGGGCTTTGTAGGAACTGAATACGTTACAAACTTAATGAATACTTGTTTTCTTTGATCTATTTTCTTTTCATGTCGCTTTCTTAGAATTTTTCGTAAAGGGAAAATATTATTAAAGAAAACTACTGGTAGAGCTGATATAATGGGCTTGACGAATTAGTTATGCGCGCATTTCCAATTCGAATCGATCATTTTGATCGCTGTAAATCTTTCTCTAAAAAAACTCCATTTTCTAAAAGAAATATATTTCTTTTAGAAAATCTAACTGGCGTGGCGGTTATGCATAAAAATTGCAATAATTTTGTACCTCTACCTAGTCGTTTTAATAAGATCCAAGATTTTAAATAAAGTTTCTCAATTTATGTAAGCAGTATGCCAATCTGTTTTCTAAAGCAAACGTATCAGTGAAGGTTCTGTATCTCTCAGTTGATTACACCCACCTGGCGTTGAACTAGACAAAGTTGGATTAGTTTCGGCTCATCATACCAGCCAGTAAAGCACTCGAGCCGGTCTTCAATAACTTTGATAATATCCACTGGAGAATTGTCACTGTACCAACATAATAAAGGTATTTGACAAGCTCTTTGTGTATTGGAAATTACGCACTGATGCTTATGAATGTTGAAATTAATTCCAGTAATTTAATTTCAATATCTGTTTGTGCTGCAATAATATTCATTTTTACTTTACCACAGAGCGCAAAAATAATGGGTAAGGACTAATTAGCTTGCTGATGATTGGTTTTGTTCATTTTATATTTTTATTTTCCATCAACCGCCGTGATATTGTCTACATAATTAAATAATAAAAAAAAGTATTTTATTCAGAGACTAGATAGAGCACAATTTGATGTTCCTCAAAAATATACTTTATTCCTACACCAGAAATTCTACGTAAAAATACGAAGGCGGATATCTTCAAGCACTTGAAATCACGGGATGAACACAACAATGCAATTTAGGCGTGGATGTCTACCGGCCCGCTTGCTGCATTATGTAGATTGTAGGCGAGCGAGCCGAGCCGTCTCGCCTCCGAGCCTCCGCCACAAACCGAATTTATCACATCGAGTATTGCCTATTCAATCCCCCAGTAACATCTGCCTGATGGATAGAAAAATGTACTGACGCGATTAGAGAATTTTGGAACTGTATTTTTGGTGAATGGTTTTGGAATATTGACGTGCATTTCGAGTGCTGAATGTTTGTGGGTCTATTCTTCAAGAATATTTATGAGGGCAATATGTTATGCCAAAACGCGTGTAAAGACTTTACATGGGACAAGTGTTTTTAAGGATTATTATTTTCCGGCAATGGCAGCAGGTTTTGTAAAATTTGAATTTTAAAGTAGGTACCTGTAAGATAGTTTTGAAAATGAACAGCTGCCTCCATTGATGCTGATCTTATTATTGCTCTCGTGTAGTGACTGCTCTCATAATAGTACGGAAGTGGACTTTGAGATTATGAGTTGATTTGGTCAGGAGTATTTTTTTCAGCACATTTACCTACGTCACGGTCCTCTGGGCTGGACCGCTATGGTAAATGTGCTGATAATGATATCATTTGATGAATATGGTACAAAGGTCATTGGGCATATCTGACCCGCTTAGCGAAGAGTGGCGGACATTAACCAAAATAGTTTTAAATTAAGGGGAATAATATGACCTTCCATTGCATATAATTATTTAATTAAAAATCGATGGAGAAAATTGTACAGGATCGTTTAAAAAATATAAAAAACAAACGGTTTCAGAGGATTTTATTTAATCTTATAAAGGCATAAAAATAATTCCGATACCATACAGCATGGTGCATGGATGCGCCAATGTTCAGACTGTTCAGAGGCATGTATACGCTGTCTCTTTCACACATTAGACAGTTAGAACAAGTTTCGTTGCGCTCGCGCACTGTCTCACCGCCCTCCGTGCAGTCCTTCGTCACGTCATATCCGAATGAAAAAGTACTATACATATATTATGTTAAACCCGACACAACATGGAAGACAAAGTATAGAAGAGTATTACTGCTCAAGTATACATGGCCGCCGCATTGTCGGGAGCTGCGCCCATATCGCAAGCATAGTTTATTATCTGTCTTGGGCCAGACATCAGGAAGCAACAGATGCACCCGCTGCCTTTTTAAATGATCTTATGCTTGATTTGGATCAAATTGAATAAAAAATATTCTAATGAATTAGCATTTTATTCATCTTCCCTATATCAGTTTATAACACTTGAATTTTTCGAGATTCCCGTGGCTCACATTAATGTGACTAATGCCATAGTAAATCAGAGCCATATATCAATACACTCTTCTATATTTCTTTTGTGTCCGCCATGGGTATGGTTTCCATACTAAGGTGCCCAATGACCTTAGAATGATCAAATTGGTTTTTGGGTAAATAAAGTCCGTATCCAACAAAATTCGCGAATCTTATCGGCGCGATCGCATTCCTTGCTGAATTGACTTAGCTGAGCGGAGTGCGGCCCACCCAAATTACTATTTCAATCTGAGTCGCGAGCCCGCCGTCAAGTCGAGGAAATATTGCGGGGACAATTCAATGTAACATTTGTTTTGCTTTTCTTATTTGATTGCTGAGAAAAACACTATATTGAAATTTTGAGTGGTATTTAAAATATGGAATACGGGCAGTTCGTTTGTGGGATTATTTGAGGTATTCTGTGACTTTTATTGCGTACATGCGTACAATGTCGTTGGCTTTACGTTTCTACTACATTGTATAACTGTGACTGTATACGGAATCCTCCTAACATGAACCATACATGCCGGCCGACATACGTCTTTATAGCCACTTTGTTATAGGTTTTGTTAACTCTAATCATGCTGTTAAATAACGTTTGACGCATATTTCACGAAGCAAAAGAATATTTATATTAAATTTACGGACAAGTTGATAATAAGAAAAGCGTCTCGCCTAAAGGATACTCTTTTACATCAAACGGAATGCACTAGCAACAGGGTTGACGTGGAAATATTTTATTATCAAATTATTTATTTTTATGACTTTTTTTTTCTATTACACATTATTTCGGTTTAAGTTTAAAATAAGCAAGAAAGATGATAAATAAGAGGCAGGCGTTCCACTTGTTAGAGATAGCTTTATTTGTAGCTGTTTTATTTATTCTAACTCTTCTCAAAGGCTCGCCCCCTATTACATGGGACTTAAGCATAACTGGCGAAATGTGAGAGTACAATGTACATACGCCAGCACATCAAGCTACTCGAAACTCAAATTTTCCCAATCAACCTTGAACCTAATGCTAATAGCGTTAAAGTTGAAAATCTATTAAATAAATATGAGTGATTGTAGTAGCTTGATGTGTTGGCGTCTGTACATAGATGCACCTCTACCTAACCCTTCGGGGAATACACTGATGTTATGTTATGTTATTCTAACTTGCAAACATTAATTGACGTCGTTTCCTGCTGCTCATATGATGAATATAGGATATATTCATCATATGAGCTGTATGACACACAGGCGGCTTCCCCAATAGTCTATAAATACTTGGTTACGATAGCGATAGATTGTCTTTTTGTACTCAATAAAAGTTAGCAAAAATAATAATAATAATAAATAAATCCCTGGACATTTCACACAGCACCATTTGTCCCAAGCTAAGCAACCTAATGCTTGTGTTATGGTAACAAGATGGCTGATAAACTACTTATATACAATTTTTTTTTTTTGTAAATACATACATATTATAGATAGAGAAACACCCAGACTCGGAACAAATACATGTAGGTCATACAAATATTTGTTCCGTGCGGGAATCGAACCCGCGACACGCAGCGCAGCAGTCAATCGCTTAACCACTGCGCCAACCGTGCCGTCAAAGTAGCTTCAAAATCCGGTGTCCGGCTAGTGTCAACCCTGTGTCGCCAGTTCGGCGGTTGAAGGACGCGGACGGCGCAAGATGAAAGGCTGCGAGCTTGTGTTCGGCACAACAAAGCTTTGTCTCTTCGCGCCCCTCGCGTTAACTTTGACTCGTGGCTCCAACCACTGACAACGCCAATTGAAGCTTCGAACACATTTGATTTAGTATGAGTGATGGTAAGTTACCGGAATATTTATGCTTACGTGTAAAGGAATTATCTTAGTCAATACGTGCTACTTATTATTATTTGCGGCAATGGGCCTAATGACGATTAAACGACTTGTTGTTTCGTTGAGTCTTAAGCAGGTTCGTGCAATTTTTGGCGCCCAACGTGGGACATTTTTGTCCCCGTTGGGCGCCAAAAACGTATGTGATTTTATTTACACATGCAAAAACCACAGTGTGTATTTTTATGTGTCACTGTGGTTTTTATGTGCTGTAACCATTAGGTTCACTTTCATCATTATCATATCATGTTTAACGTCGGGCGTCAGTAGAAATGAAAACTTATTCATTATTATAATCTTCAATCTGGAAGGAGTTGAAGACTTGAAGGTGTCCGGCTATGTCGCTAATTTGGCCGCCCAACGTCGCAGTCGGTGCAAGATGAACGCATACAGTGTTCGGTTGCTTTAGTCATCCAATATGTCCGTCTAACGTTGCGAACTGGCCAATTAATAGAAAGTCTTGTTGCATGAACTAATATGTATGGTGGTAACTTGAAACTAGACTTAAAAAAAATCTAGTTTACTCAGTGTTGATAAACTAATTTCCAAAGACAAACAAACAGCTTTTACCATCCGTGTTTTGCTCTGAAGCAATATTCATTGCATCAAAAGTTTTCCACACAAATGTACAGGATGAAGAATTTCTATTAGTCTTTCATTTCAAAGAACTTCATTTACCCCTTTGTGTCCCACGTTGGGCGCCAATGAAACTTATAAAAGGCGAAAAATTGACATTGTATGAAAGCTTTAATTCGGACCGTATGCTTGATGATGATAGCGCGCGTACAAAGAGAACAGAAGTAATAAAGGGGTGTCGAGTGTTCACAAGCGACGCAGTCCCGACCCGCCCCAACAAACAGCGGCCGATACTGCACGCTGCCGCTATACCTCTTTTACGGTACATTAACGACTTTATGGCTGAACTGACAAAATGTCATGTACATTTTACTTAAAACTCGTTACTTGACAATTTACATACAACCAGGCATACATAAAGGACACACGGCGCGGGTAGTTCCGCTGTGCAGCCAAACAACTGTTATGTTATCGTTCCAATGTTCAGAGGTCAAAGAGCGGCGCGCGGTTTAATCGCAAAGAGACAACTCAAAGTGGAGCGTGCAAATTCGAGGCCAGGCGGGAACAATAAAAGTGCAGGTGGACCACGGCCACCCCACGCCTCCGCGCTCACATCAAAGGGGAGCCTGCGATACCATACAAAAGCCCTAATGAGACAAACCCGTGGCGTAATCGAGGCGACGGAAAAAGATGAGGCCCGAGAGGTACGAGGCAAATTTTAATAATTGTCAAAGCGGCGGCACCGATCAAACGCGAGGGGGTGCTGCCCTCCCTGCCGCGCCGCCACACCACTCCCTCCCTCGTCGCCGCGCGCTCGCACCTGTGACGTGTGCTCACCGCGGGCCTCATTAGCGCTACTGATCTAATGCGACTTCGAACTTCGCCAGCGACGTCTAATTAAACTTAAACAGAATTTCAATTTTACGACTGAAATTTTAATACTTAAAGCTGGAGCCGCTGAGGTTCCGCAAAGGAGGCGCGTTCAAAGGCAACGCCGTGCACGTTTTCGCAGATATTAAATGTGTTGACAATTTAATTTTTCATTTCCTTTAGGCGGCAGCGGGGGCGGGGCGGGCGCCTCCCGGCCGCGGGACGCCGCTCCTTTGACGTCGCGATATTGTCTTTGTGCGGCGCGTGGGGTGAGGCGGGCCCGGTCGACGGAGACTTTGTCGCAATACAATGTGTATCAATAAAACTTAGGATTGGCTTTTAGTGGTTGCACTTACGCTTTGTGAGGCGGCGCGCTCACCCTTTGACATTATATGTGGGGCGCGGGCGAGCGTGTGGCTGTGTGCGTCTGTTGCGAGTGTGGGCGTGTGTCGGGAGCTGAGTAATAATGCAGGGCGAGACGAGCCGGCGCCACGGGTGCACCCCGGCCCGGTAGCACACACACGCGCGCTTTATTAATATCAGCAATCGCAGCGCATCGGCAAACTGTCGTGTCACGGATCTGCGAAGTGCCGCAACACGACAACATGCAGCCACCAGCCCGAGGCACTTCATAAACCCACGGTGCGCTACCCAAACTTAATTACATTCTCATATTTATTTATCTAAAGTACTCCCAAAACCGATATGAACATACCCAACTTCTTAATATGTCCATAATTCACATCTAGCTGCTTCATACAGCATGTTTTACTAAGAAATAATTTCAGTTTAGAACAAACATCCCACGCACAAACTTTGATGCCGAATGAATTAAAATTTACTTCAAAACACGAATATCTTCAATCATTCTATAGAATGCCTATGGCTTATACAATTTTGATATTCTTTTGATCCAAGGAGATTCGTGTTCAATTACATCGTTCATTATGTAAGCTGTCCTTGTATGTTTCAAAAGATTTTTTAGTCGCTGTTTTCAAAAAGTTGCGTAGAATTTACAAAACATAGTTCGCAAAAAAAGTCATAGAGTTTTCATCCTTTGACTGTAACATTACTGGGTAGTAATGTATTATTGGGATTGCATTCAGCGCCGGCCGCGGCATGCATGTGGAAAATATCATCCGGCCGGGGCCGAGGGGTCCTTTGCCAGCCCACAGCGGTTGCTCGACTGACCATAAAAAGTATCCACATTTTTGTAATAAAATTACCTGTTTTAAAAGGACGTTACTACCGAGATTAAGGCGCAGAGCGATGTAGTTAGTTGCCGGCGGCTGATCAAAGGGCCCGCTGGTCCAATCACAAGACTTGGATTGGCCTGGCCCCGCCCACTTTTAAGGCCACGTGCGGCGCGCGCACTGTTGTGTGCTAAATTCTGACAGTTGCTCCTCGGCAGCCGTAGGTGCCGTAGCGTTTTGTCGTTTTCCGCCAATTTTCCGAGCTACGATCGCGTACTTAGAAATTTTATCAACTTTAGATTTTATGTCATAAGTTGTGTTACCTTAACTTAAACGTATTAAAATCAATGTTTACTATAAGTAAAGTAGTGTGTTTTCAGTGTCAGTGTTTATCACTTAACATAATTGGATTGTGCGATAAATTAATTGGATTTTAAACCTAGTACAGGTAGTAATTTGAACTTTTCTGAACTAATAAATTACGAATGACCTAACAAAGGGTCACATATCGAGTGTGCTGTGTCGGCATCCCTCTTCAGTTGGTGGTGGGCAAGTTTTTTGTCAAAACTTAGTCGTTATTTAACATATTTAGTTGAATGCGTCTATTGTTTCGTACGTTCGTTTGTATTCCATGTTCCGACAATATTGTTTTGTTACAGATTTATTGTAGTTGCTCTCGCTTTAGTGGCACTTTTGATGCTTTGTTCATTTAGTAGTATGGTTTGTATTAAAGTAATTGTTTTAGTTTTATTGTTGCTTAAATGTTTCGTATATGAAGAGCTGTTTTTAAAACATTGCATGTTCTTTATAGATTGTTTATTGTTAAGTAGTTAATAAAAACAAACAAAAAAATTACATTACTTAAGAGTTCTTCAATGAAGTGCTAAAACACATGTACTTATAATATGATACAATATACATGAAGAGGTTTAAGTCAGATAAAACTTTTGTCATTGGAAATAATATTAATGCTAGGGCACGGTCTTAAAGAAAAGACATCAACGCGTCTTGGGTGCGAGGACACAAGTACAATAAGTCTCAATGTTTTGTCTTTTACAGGAATAAAAAGATGTTTTGGATAATCATAAATTGTACAGGTAGTCAATCACCTACAGTCTTCTTAATTGGTAGGTACTTTATTTCGAAAGTTGTTTTTTTTTAGCTGATGTTATAATACTCAAAGCCACAAAAATTTACCCATAACGAAGTTATTCTGAAACATAACCAGATATGGAACAAAGACCATTAGTGGGCAGAAAGTAGACCAATAAATATGTCAAATACTCCGAAGATTTTGACAATTTTCAAGTTAAGAAATACAATCAGGGAAAATATCTGTTAAGCAAATTACCACCCTATGTCAATTTGCTGCGTTATAGCCACTTTATAAAACTGTCACAGATACACATACAGATAGGCATACACGGAAAATTTAAGTTGGTGACACATTAGCTAAACAATTTTATATTGACAGTTTTTTTATCCGTATAAAATTTGACAAACGACGATTTTATTCGTCAGGCAAAGGATTTTAGCCCTAAGAAATAAGAAATAATCTTTATGGTAAAGTGTATAATCTCAATCAGAGCTTTATAATTCTAAAAATGTCGTTACCGCATAACCTAAGTATAAAACATCAGTCCCATAATGTTCCCACTGTTGGGACAAAGGCCTCCTGCTCTGTGAGAAGGAATGGATCGTAATCCACCACGCGGGCCAGACCCACATGTCTTCGAATTTTTGGTCCCAGTACATGCCGGTTCCCTCACGATGTTTTTCTTCACCGTTTTATGCAGATCATACAAAATTCAAAATTAAGTCATTTATTCAAACTAGACAGAGAATCAGCACTTTTCGAACGTCGAAATTACAAAAGACAGTCCCACGAAACGCTCGCCCTTCACCACTTCCTAGTGCTTTCGCTGGGGAGAAGAAGTGGCGCAACAAACTTCCCAGCAGCACAGCTGTCTGTTCAGTTAGAAAATACTTAATTGTATACAATTCTAGGTATGCAAAGAAATTAACACTACAAGACACAGTACATTAAATTAAATTATTGGTCATATGTCAGCCAGCCACGCCAATATATCAACGAATACAATAAAAAGTATACGTACTCAAGCAAAAAAATAATAAATCAAAATTAAAACAAAAACTTACTATCTAAATAACAGCCTCCAAGTAAATATAAAGGGCGTGACAGCTTACATATTTATGCAATGCTGGGTTCTGTTCACATAGCTGTCACTTAAAGTCACAAAATGATAAACTAAGATCATCGAAGTAAAATAAATAAACAAGTTATTACTAATAACAACAATAAAACCATAGTCAGCAAGATTTCAATTAAAATTAAAGAGCGAGAGATTTAAATTTCATAGCCTGTATCCAAGAATACTGGGAGTGTTGTGAGTCTATTATGATTAAGAATAGACGACGTTCTTCTGGGAGGCTGCAAATAAAGCCAATTCAATGCTCGAACTTGAATAAAATATGTCATTAGCAACGTTATGTCCAAAGACAAATTATACAAAAAACCTTCATGAAAGCGTAATGCTAAAAGCTGCTGAAAGGGTGCGCACGCGGCGTCTTTGAGCCACAAACGAGACTCAGAAAGGATCGCTGTGTGCTAATTTCCAAACTCGGTTTCGCACAGATAAGGCTAGAGACGGGAGGTAGGTGTCTTTGATGTAGCCGCCCGGCCCTCTGACTCCGGGGGTGAGAGCTTTCAATGAAAGGATTTTTTTTCATCTTCTTTCCCTTTGTACTTAATTTAAATTTCGTTTATATCAATGCTACGAGTTTCCTTTTGGGTGTGTTTTCTCTTTTACTTTGTCGCGTTTATCCTCTCCAATTTGTAATATTCGAGTTCGCTTTGTAATTAAATTTAGTGTTCGTAATCTGTTCTCTCTAATTTTTTTCAGTGCCCGCCGAACTTCGGCGACTGCCGGTGTAATTGCAATTTATAAATTAGGTGTCTCTTTGATTTGGAGTGTTTCTTAGAAGCGCTTATATTTCGAGATTTGATTATATTTTTTCCTTTGTACTATTCCTTTGATATTTATAGAACCTTTAATATCTTGCGCTTACATACTAGTCTAATAAATATCGCTGTCGACCTTTGTGTTTGCCAACTTAATAATCGTGTAATAGCTTAAAGGCAATTTGAAACGTACCTATAACGTATTTAAAGTTGTCTCTACCACTCCTTAACTTTGTTTAGTGTCAAAGGGTTCAGCGTTATCAGTTTCGTACTCGTTTTTAGCATAAAACCTCATTAGTGATGAGGATTGAGTACTGTTTTAATATTGAAAGGAATAAGTAATTGAGGTCGTTTGATGGTAAAACAAGTTTATTAGTGATGTACTTTCGGTTACTGTTAGTATTCCATCAGTTGTTGTGACGCTCGGGGTTGCACCGGCTCCTTTGTGCTTAGTTCTGTCGTTAAGAGGCCGCACAAAGTTGCCTGTGACTACGGCACCATCCATTCTATTAACATGACAAGGGCACTAGTTAAAGACATTTCTCGATTTAAACATCAAAGTCTATCGAACGTCTTTGATGTAAATCGGGCTATTGATGTAAGGAAATTCAGTGTCATATGCTTATTATTTTTGTGTTGGGTTTTAAATTTACGTACGGGCATCTGATATTGCATATGGTTTAATAGTCAATATATTATTATACTTTGCTGTAATAAAAAATATTAAATAATGAAAAAATACCAAGCCATGATTAAAAAAAATAGGTATCATCTGAAATCCCTCCCTTACGTTTTCGTAAGATTTCTTCTAATGACGGCGTCTGTAAACTGTGCGCGCTGTGTTGGAGCGGTGCATTGTAAAGGCGTCGCTACACAAAGAGTTGTCGCACGGACCGACTTGAAACACGGAGCGTTTCCCGGCGCACACCGCTTGCCGACGCCGACGCCGCGCACAAAGGCGCCACTTTGCGGACTCGTCTTTGACTTACACGAGTGTGTGAACCAACATTAATAACCTACTAATAGCTCTACCCCTCCCCTAAGACTATCTCCAGGCTTCGCTGAATTGATATGAGATTATGTCTCCTCCTCTAACAAATTTACACAAAGCCCCGCTCAAACCAAGCACCATGCTGTCGATAATAATTTCAGTTCAGCCAACACGAGCTTCAGTAAAAACGTGTTCATAAAACTAATGAAATATTAAAATTACACGAGTCTTTTAGCTCGAACAAAACACTCGTAGATTCAATTTTTCGCATAATTTTATTAGTAACAGTTTAATTAGCGCAGCTTTCATCGGGCCCGCTTTGATATTGTGAACGTTTCAAATAGATTTCACAAGAAGCACTTTGAAAGAGAGCACCCCTAATAAGTACTGAAGAGTCCTCGCACGTGTTTATCAAAGACAGCCTTTCGTTACTCACCGTCTGAATGGCCTCAAAAGAAACTCGTGTAAAATGCTCTACAAAGTGCCGTATCAAAGGAAAGGCGGGCGCAAATATCTGTTTCGTAAACTAGTAAAAACGGAGCTCTCAAAGGTACTGCGTACTCGCGGCAAATTAGGCGGAGTTAAATACAAGCGCCGCTCTCACAAATGTATAACTTTGAAAGTGACTCCTCGCTCATTATTTATGTAAGTCCCCGTAATCGTCAAACGGCGGGTGTTTTATTTGGGCTGAGTCGCGGTCCGGCCCAGCGTCCGTGGTCGTCATCCGCGCTGGCTGCTGTCTGCTGCCGCGAGGAGCCGTCCGGGCCGGTGTTCGGCGCGCGCGGCTCGCGTCTTCGCTTCACATGTGTATCCATTTAATGCTCAATTCCCATATAATTTAACTTTGCGATCAAAGCGAAATTTTGCAAAGAGCTTCCCGGCGGCGGCGGCGGCGGGCGGTGGGTGCGAGCGGGACGCACACATTGGAGTTCTCGAGATCAAATGCTGGGCCAAATTAGTCACTCTCCGTCTCTCTATCTCAAAGCCGATCCGTAGCAAAGTTTGCGCGAAGATGACATCAAAAGGAAACCACACACTGGGGTGGCGCCTCCCGCGCCCGGCGCCCCCGGCCCCATACTTAAATCTGCCGTGTCTCTGGTTGTCTTATTGACACGCGACTGACAACTTGCAAGTCGCCAACGCCGCCGACTGTTTCAAACTCACTCCGCTTTACCAGACTTATTTAGTTAATTAATACGGAATGTCCTATCAAGTTGTAACTCCCGCAAGGCTGGCACACACTTACGCGGCTCAACTGTTAGGAAACTTTAATCGGATGGGTATGTTTGTACATACGTACTGGTACACACCATCCATGTTGTCAATCCCTTTAATTAAACGACACTAAGTTTCTTTGATGGACTTTGGAACTGAGCGGGCTGTAATATCATCTCAGAATTCTAATTATTTTACTGTAATTAATTTTGCAGATGGACTCCCCATCGCACTCATAAAACATTCCATGTTCGAGACTTGCGTATTAAACGTAAAGTTTTGAAATATCAGACTCAAGAGCACCGGGTAGGCTTCTCAAAGTTCTGAAGCCTTAAAAACAAGTTTTAAAGTTATACCAAACTCGAATTTCACAATACAAAGCTGGCAATTGTATTCTTATTTCTTGGAAATTGCCTTTTTCACGTTTCATAACGTTTCACTGTGGACATTTTGTTAATAATAGGAAGGCAAACGTTACTTTGTGTTCTGTATGTTTGTTAATAACAAAACATATTTTTCAGTTGCGTGCGTTTCATATATTCGTAAACAGTTAGGTGCCTTTGTAGAAAAACTAAAGGTCACTTTGAAAGTAGGTAATGTACAGACGCCAGCACATCAAGCTACTTCAATGTGTCAAATTTCTTTAATAGATTTTCAACGTATCGCTAATGCGTAAGGTTCAAAGTTAATTGGGAAATTTTGACAGTTTCGGGTAGCTTGATATGCTGGCGTCTGTACTTACCACCCTGGGACTGTACACACTTTTCGAATCTCATAAAGTGGGAAATAATTATATTTATTTCAAAAGTCTCCTGCAATTACTCAAATTCAATTTATAAACGTTTCATTGCCAAGAACATGTATACCAACTTATTTACAAAAAGTGTCTAAATGCTAAAGAATTACAAGTACTAAATATTTTTCAAACATTTATCGGTGTCTTAATGGGTTTAACAGTCTTAAAACCATTGAAGCCCGTCACTCTTAATACGGTGATAAAAACTCCTTAACGTTAACACTGTCTAACAAACTCGATAACTCGTCGGCAAAGCGTTTATTAACAAGGCGAGTTCTCAAAAAACAGTTTGGAATTTTGAAATCCAACACAAGTTATCGCGGGGCGCAGGGGTGTTGGCATTGTGCGCAAGAGTTTATGACGACGACGGCCACGCTTCCACGAACTGGGACCTTACCGACGCCAATATCAATAGATTCCAGAACTCGGTTTTCGGATTTCCAACTTTATCGCCTACATCATAAAGTTTGGAATCTAAAGCTTCAAAGATGGAAGGTGCCTGGGTCGTGCGCCGCCGCCCGCCTACCTAAAACGCTGCCCCTGTATGACGTCACTCATCTCAATGTTTGCCTTGTTTCCCCTTTAATTGAACTATAGTGTATTGTTGTCTTCGTTATTTAATCTGCCTCGTTGTTTTAGGATTCCCGTATGAGCATTCATGATAAACCATTGCCATGTTTTTTTTTTTTTGTTATTTATGGATCCATTGTTTGTAGTTCATCTTAAATTACGTAGAGAAATATGTGGCATCACGGGCTTATTCTTAACCGACTTCTTCTGATATGAGTCCAAATTAATTTAAAAAGAACTGTGGCTCTTTATTTAGATTTTGCTACTCGTAATTCTATCTATACACAGACAAGTATATTCTATCATAATAATTATGCTTCAGGCTGGACTAGTGTGGGATCACCAAATATTGGTTTTCATTTTAAACAGATCTTTGTCCGAGCTCCAAGACGTAAAATGTCATCCAGGTAATATTTCTCAAATACCATAACTTTAATCAATGATAAAACAGCATCTCCTTAAGACCTGATTTCACGTTTTCAACGATTCTGCATTTATCATTGCTCTCCCTTTCATTTACAATTCATCCATCAACTGGTCTGTGATTTAATACGTCAGGCTATAACCTCCATTTGATATTCTGCGTTTGTGCCATCATTCAACTTTTTGTCCTCTATTACTTCTGTAATATGATTATAATTTTCTCGCATCTGCTATACCTTTTTTTCATTTCAACAAAACTTGAACTTTAGTGATAGCAATGTTAAGGTTTGGTTTAGTTTGTTTGAGTTGTTACAATCGGCTTCCATTGAACGAACGAAACCGGTTTGGATAAGGAATGCCGCAGCGCAGTGTCCGGGCGGCTTTTTGCTTTGGCTGCGTGCGCACAGCCCACGCGGACGGCTTGGAGCCTCGGCCCGCCGGCGCCAGCGCCGCTTCCCGCCTTTACTTTTGATGCCTGATAAACGACACGTTGCAAATATTTGATGTAAATTTATATTTTACATTTTTGCCGGTTTGCTGCCCATAGCCTTTCCAATGATGGAGACTGAGAAGATATTATTTAAACTTCGTTTAGGATAAGCAGAAACAGCCAGTAATTAATCCCTAGGGGATTTGTTATCCTTTGAAATCCCACAAGTCAATCAACAGCCGTTCCTTTTACACCTAATTTAGCAAGGTTAAGAGATTTAGGGTTCCCTAAAACTCCGTGTAGAATTTCGGAAGATGTATAATCGTTTAGATTTAGAACAATAACAATACGTTATTTGTACTGTAGACTGCAGTCCATGATTCGCTACAAATATAGTGGATTCCTTATACGAAAGCTTTAACGGCACCAACATGGTAATCGGTTTGTTTTACAATTTGTTTACCTGAATGTTTCCAAAAATGTTTAACTCGAGCCCTGCTCCAAAATCTAACAATATTTTGTTTCATAGTGCTTGATTGTTATCCAAACACCCACAAGGTCGCAACTTTTTTAACTTTTTATGGTATTAATAGAACAGTAACATCATTCAGTCATAAATCTACAGTACACCAATATTTGTATCTCACTTATCCAATCTACATCTGAGTGTCATTGGTATGGTACTTGACAATACAATAACTATGAAAGGAATGGTGTGCCTAGCGGAATGCGCGGCAAGGACTGTTGGCTGTCGGTGCGACTCGATGGCACTGCAAATAATGCTGGATTACCTGCTACCATTAGCTGATTGTTACTTATTATACGTACTGTGGATTATAACGTCTGTTTATTTTATGATACTTAGAGCTTGACTGTGGAAAAAATTACCCCGGAAATTGTATTTGACTGCATTTGTTGTTTCTGAAGAGGAGTTGTTACGACCTTGTGAAAAAAAAAAAACTTTATGATAACCGTAGGATTTGATTCACGTCAGAAGACGAAATAGCTTTATTTTCTACATTAAATGTTGATTCTGAACCTTCGTTAGCTGTCGCCATTTTTCCAGATCTGGGAACGGTCATTTACATTTTTATCTGAAGTGCATACTTTTTGGACACAGCAGAGAAATTCAATGGGGTGTGGATGCTCGTAATATGCTGGCGGCCGAAGTATCCACATTACACTGGTTTATGGCCATAACAACTATGGGAAGTGAGTGTTACACAGCTTTGGCCGTCCGCGTTACACACCTATGGAATTCACTGTTGAATTCTTGTTCGACCATTGAACGAATGGAACGACGGAATTGTTCTTGGATTAGGTTTAGCTGTAGGTACAACATATTTTTTTTAAGAATCAATCGTTGTCTTTTAACAGAGTCGAAAATTTGTTTTGGATTGGGTTAGTATCTGTTTGAATCCGATATATGTATTTAGACACGATTATTTATAGGAACTTATTTATACAGGGTCCCATTAAAATAGATGGACAAATATTAACACAGCGCTCAGTACGTCTAACCAAAGATATCCAAGCAAAAAAACACTGATAAAAGTGATTTTATTTTGACCTAAAATAATAAATTGCCGGCGCACATTAGTGTATTTTCGTGAGCTGATTATTTTTCTTGTAAGTATCTAATGCGTTTTTCTTATATGTATATTTTTTTTACCGTTGTTCTTATTTTGGTGGTCTGAATGATTTCTAAAAGTTTGTCCATCTATTTTAGTGGGATCTTATACAGGGTTATTTGTAAAACACCAACAACCTCTTAAGAGGTCATTGTACTCATCATTATGAAGAACTTTTAGTATGGGACCAAACCTGAAATCGCGAAAAAAAATCAGCTGTTCCCTACATTTATGTTTGTACGAGTCGTCAAAATGTAGGGAACAGCTGATTAATTTTTTTCACGATTTCAGGTTTGGTCCCATAGTAAAAGTTGTTCATAATGATGAGTACAATTACCTCTTAAGAGGTTGTTGGTGTTTTACAAATAACCCTGTATACAGGGCAGTATGGACATCAACACGCAACCTGTTATCATGATTCAGAACTTTTTCGTCTATTATAAAAAAAAAAAACTATTTCATAGAAAAGTACCTAAGTACCTACGCGGTCAAAATGTATGGAACAGCAATTAAAAAAAAATGACTTCGCTTAAATTATGTGCTGAATTCATGCCTACAGTTTGCGCATCAATGTCCTTTTCCACCACCCTGTACACTTATTAAAATTTAAAAAAATCAACAATATCTTGTTCGCGTGGTCCTGTTGACAAATAACACAAGATCATTCAACACCATTAAATAATTCTCATCTATGGTAGATGTGATATTTTGTTGTATCGTCTTAATTCTCCTTTCCTTGATCTGTTATGGTTTGCTTATAATAATTTCTAGATCATCAAATGTACGGCTTCTATCGAATGGGTCAATCCCTAACTAAATTATTGATTTTTTGGGACGAGGATATCTTGTTAAACAACAAGTATAGAATTCATAAAATGTAAAAGGTTTTTAATTTTGGATTGTGGAAATGTTTTTAATCTCCAGAAGATTAAAAACATTTCCACAATACAAAATTAAGCTTTAAAAGCCTTCCAGGGACTAACATTCTCATAATTATTTATTTATTTAATACTTCAAGCACATAAATGTACAGAGGCGGACATAATGCTATAGGCATTTTCTTATTTACCATTTATGTGCACACATATATAAACAGACAAGAAAAAACAGAACAGAAAAATAGGTACAAAGGTGATGCTTATTTCATAAGAAATCTCTTCCAGAATACCCGCGATAGGACATTAGATAGAGAGATGTAGACAGCATGTAAAAGAGTAAAGGAGACAAAAAATACATATAAAATCGTAAGCAATAATTTTTCACTTAATAAAACACTTATAATCTCTGCAGTAAATTATCCTTTCTTTATGGTTTTGAGTTGACAAACTGACGTTTCCTTAGGAACCGGAGCACTTGATATTAGCATGCTCGGGCAAAATAATAGGGACATTCTCGGCTCCTTTGAGCAGCAGAGTAATAAACATACAACATAGTTTTCTAATTTCATGCAGTCTCTCTACAATATTAATTTAGTTATTTGAAAAGTTTGTGATATGCACTCTCAAAGACACTTTATACTTACCTTTATTTATTTTGTTACAGGATGATATTCTCCTCATATACGGCACCATTCAGCTAAGATTTAAAGGTAACATTTAATTTAAGCCATCATCTTTTTGTCTGCCCTTTTCCCAACTATGTTCGGCACCGTAATTGCGTAACACACTATTACTCTCAGTTTGAATAATTTTGAAGCATATTGCTAATTCATTGCTCCATATGATCGAAAAATGTGTCTGCTCAACAACGTAAATAACGCAATGAATGTTCTAGAACTGTCAAAATGAAACCCATTGCTACTGATAGTGTGTTACGGAATTAGCCTGCGGATCGGCTTCCAGTGTAGCTGAATGGCAGTATTTTACAGCGACTGCTCATCTGACCTCCACAACCCAGTTACTGGGCAACACGATACACCTTGATAAGTCTGGTTGTCAGACTTTCGGGCTTCGGACTACTCGTAACGAATGTCAAAGATCTACAAATGACAGCCGGGACCAACGGCGTAACGTGCTTTCTAAGGCACGGAGGGGTTTCATATGTAATGGATGGTCACCCATCCACGGACCGACCTCGGCAAGCATAGCTTAACGTTCGATCAACCCGTGCGGCTGGTATTATGTAGCCACGGGCCCCTCTATTTAATTTAATTTAAGGCAATCTTGATTATTTATGCTACGCAGTCTTATTGCTAAATTGAAAGCCAATTGAAATGTGATTTATTGTGATATGAACAAATTGCCGTGGTTCAAGTAGCATGATTTATTTTGGGTCCCGCTGAAATTAATCTACGCGCAAGTAAAATTGAAGCCAGAATAAATCAATCTTATGACTATTTAAATCATTAATTCATTAACATCTTGGTGTTGCATATTTTATACATTTGAATTGATTTAAGTATATACCTACGTCGTGATCAATTTATACGAGCGGTGTCTTAAGTAATCCTCATAAGTGTAACTGTTTTACTCACTGATTTCATAACGTAGGTACCAGGAAACATAATCAGCCTATAATGTTCCCAGTACTGGGACACAGGCTTCCTCTCTTCAAGAGGGAGTGGGCTGTAATCCACCACGCGAGCCCAATGCGGGTTTGGTGGATATCACATGCAGGTTTCCTCGCGATGTCTTCCATCACCGTTTTGAGAGCTGTGGTGATGAAACAAAATTTGCAATGTAAAGTGCATGTCTGGGTTCGAACTCACGACCTACAACTAGTAAGTCAGAGCCGATACCCCTGGGCCACCATTGCTCTAACAAGAAAACGGTTACAAAGAAAGAAAGAAAAAACGTTTATTCTGCACAAACAAATCACAAAAAGAATTTAATTTGTCTACAACGTCAATTTCCAATAAAGTGCAGACAATGGCGGTTGGTTGTAATAACATATCCATGGTTGCAAGTTTGCAACTACAGTTATACCCGTAACCTACCTGCCGTCCTTACGAAAACTGCAATAACTCGGATTTTGGCCTCTCAGGGTTATACAACGTGTAATGTTAAATGCTCAAAACCTGAAAATAATTTGATCAGAATAACGAGCAGAATTAACTGACCCCATTTTTTAATATAGGTCACATTTTTCAAAAAATCTTCATTAAACACGTTGCCGTGTCTATTTATTAATAGGTCAAGCAAGCCAATGTCAGCGCGGCGCAGCGTCCCAGTGACGACTCCTCCCTCGGTAAAGCGTCGTCGCAGACACAAGAAACGATCAGAATGGCCAGTAAAACTAAAACAGCACATAAAACCTTTACAATTTTTTTAATGACTTATATTCTCTCTGAAATAGGTCAATTGAATTCAGTTCTTCTTGGACAGTTTTACGTATCTATCACGAATCGATAACATGTAAAGTAATTAAGATACAAACAAATAAAAAATAAAATCTTTAACCGCGTTTTTCTCGAAAGTAGCTTGAACCTAGTTATTGCACTTTTCGTAAGGACGGCAGCTACGGCTTCCAATTTATTTCATACATCCTAAAAGTAATTCGTCGCGTCGGCAATCTGTTACACTACGGATTTATTTCGTTAACGACATAATAACGAGTTATATCGCTTTTGTGATAAAGCACAATCAGGTAATACGTTACATTCAATTTTCAACTTTACGAGGATAAGAATAACGTTGTTCGCCCATGTGTACAGCGTAAGCGCGTGTTGCTGATTCAGCTCGACGTCATTTTCACAATGAGTTATTACTTTTCCGTATTTTTATTCGTCCGCTTTTCTCCCGCGACAAGCACTTTGCACGGAAAAGTAAAGTTTCCTTTTAGTTTAAGCAAAAAGCAGAAAAATTTACACTTCAATTAAGATCAAGGGGGCACTTTCATAAATTGTTAAAAAAATACATGAATACGCAATTACGTTAGACTTCGATTGAACTGAAGCACCTCTCGATCTGAAAACCCATCAACCATTGGAACTAGCGAGCCACCAAGCACTCGTGAACCCAATATTTTTACATACAATAATTTAATTACCTTTCGACTCCAAAACTACCGATCTCGTAATCCCATTACTTCTACGCATTTACTCTCAAAAGAGGCAACAGTTTAACGTTAAATCTCGCTTCGAGGCAGTAAAAAAGCGAATTTTTATATTAAACCGGCTCTCGTAGGCTGCATTCACGTGAGGAGGCCCTAGACGGCAAATTAAGTGACATTAGAGGCATAATGCCCGTGGAAGGGAGACGTGAAAGCGGAGTGCTGTTGTGCAACGGTACGCTAGTCCGTGGAGTGCGCCAACAGACGTTCACCACCTGGATGCCGATTAAGCGCTGGAAAATATTGCAGCCGCTTTAAGCGCTGCATTGCAGCCTAGTTCAGCGACGCTCTGTTGGCGATTGTGCTTTTCAATACTTAAGAAACGTCCATGAGTTTCCTTAGAGATGTAAATAACATTTATTATGAATAGTGTAGCCACTTGTTACTAACTTTCCCGATGAATGCTGTGCACCTCCCTAGGGGGGGCTTAGGGAGGCACATAACATGGGACAAATGTTCAACCTTAGAAGCTTTTGCAATGAGTTTGCATGAACTTTAAAAATATTTGAATGCAGAATCCACAAAGGAACGTTAGCTGGCTTTTTCACCTAAGAATTAACTGCAGCTTAAGCCCTGTATAAAATTAATTCAGATACATATTTTAAGTCGTCGAAAGAGTTTGAAAACCTAACTTTCATGATTTTATTAATGATTCAAAAGCCTTTGGACGAAATTTGAAGGTAGTTCTTTCTTACCATAAAATTATACCACCAAAATTAAGAAATAAATGAGAAATGAACCTTCTGCTTGCGGTTCGGCAATGCATTGAAATTTCGGCACACTTCATCTAACAAACCCGATAATCAGCAAATAAATGTACCAACGAATTCTGTCAATTTTTTATTCGATCCGGAGACAATTGAAATCGACGCGTCGGTAACAGAATTACTTTTTTTTTTCATCTACAATTCTAACCGATCGCTCGGCAGCTGGGACAGCGACTTATTTCAACCGTTTTATGAATTGCTCCTCATGTAATTTTGTCCTTATTTCTTTCATTTTCTCTTGTGCGACTTCAGTGAGGCTTGATGATAGGACATTAATGCATTTTTAACTCAACCTTTGATGATTAGCTCCTTTGTTTGATTCATTTTCCAAGTGTTGTCGAGGGCTCTCCACTGAAAATGTATTTTTTTTTAGAACAGCTTGTTCAAAAAATTAATCGAAAATCTTTTCTGCCTTCAAGTGAAAGATGTGGTAACCGCATAGAAAGGACATAGACCTGCAATCCACCGCGTACTCAGATTTCTTCCTTACAATCTTCTTCCCACACGGGAGGTACTCTAGTTTAAATTAAATTGGCACCTGTCAGCACAGCACCAGAAAGGCTAAATACTTTTGAAACTGGCCGTTTTTCCTGAAATCCATAAAACACCGTTACGAAAAAAGTTTCCACAAAAAGAAAAGCTTTGCATTTCTGTTTCAGAATTTTCTAATTTAAACTTTTTGTTCCCAACCCGTAAAACGTTGCAAAACTAGCAAGACAGAGGGATCCCCGATGACGGCAAATATAAATTAATCAGTTTTAAATACCAATTTGTCTGTAAGTTAAGTGCTTGACTTATTTAGCACGCGTCATTAGGAGCAAGAGTAATGTGGGTAACTAGCGATATATTCAAGTCCAGACTGATTTTTTTTGTCTCTTGTCTGAAAATTGACATGCGGCTGTTACAGGGCTGCCTATTTGGGTTACAAAACTTTGAAAATGCTAGAGAATGTAGCTATTTAACCGCTTTCCATCAATAAACAATTTAAAATTTAATTTAAATAATTTAATTAAATTAAATTTTAATAATTTTGATATCGTTTCTTTCAGCGTATCGTAAATAACTGTATTGCACGACTCATAATGCGAAGCATTAGAGAGTGCTTTACGATCGAATTTTTTTTTTGCCTCCTTTCTGCAACTGTTTCTATTGCTATACTCCTGCTAATATACATAACCTTAATTTATATACCATTGTATAGATAATTTAATGGAGATTAATTCTGTACCTTTCCAAAATTGATTTAATGCAGTAGAAAACAAATAACATCAAAATATTTCTAAAAAAAAAATCCCGTCAATGAAGTGTGATACCTGAAAACATTGTAGCTTGCGAAAAAATCAATTATTAGGTGTACGAGGACTGCCTTTTAAGTTGCGTCGTTTGAAATAAGTATAGACAATCTAATAGATTATTACCATTTATTGTTTTTCAAAGAATTCTCCGCGATGCGTTCGAACCAGTTTTTAAAACATTTATTCCACTCCAAAGTGGGGGTAGTCAAAATGGCTGATTTATATGCGTCAACAGCTTCTTCGGGTGAGCTGAAACGTTGACCACGAAGACTGCTTAATTTTGGGGAACGTAAAAAAATCGTTAGGGCTCAAGTCAGGGCTGTAAGGCAGGCTCAAGTCATGGCTGTAGGGCGGTAAAATTTCGACATTTTGGGTGCTCATAAACATCTTTGTATCGCGGGCGGTGTGCGAACTTGCATTGTCATGGTGCAATATCATACGACGTCATGAGTTGTTTTTTCGAAACTCTGTGATGACTTGTGGCAAACAAACAGTGGTATAACAGTCAGCGTTAACCGTCTGCGATCTTCTAGTACAATAGTGGCGAAGTGACCACCCTTTCTCACAAACGTGGCAAACATTTTTTTTAAGTGCTCCGTGAGCGTATGACTTTGGTCGGTTTTGGCTCATCTTGGAAGACCCAGACAGTTGACTGCTGCTTGAAATCTGGATCGTAAGCATATATCCAAGACTCGTCACCACTAACCATATCATAAACGTGTTTTGACTCTCCTTGATTGAATCGCTGCAGAGTTTTGCGACACCATCTAACACGGGCTGCTTTTTGGTCGTCGCTAAGCAAATGTGGTATCCAACGAGAGATCAACTTTCTTACACCGAGTTCTTCGTGCAGGATTTTTTGGATAGTAGCCCCTGAAATGCCCACGGCTGCTCTATTTCACGGTAATGTCACATGACGATCTTCGACGATTAGCTGCCGCACGGCGTCGATATTCTCTTGCGTCATGGCGGTTTTGGGACGATCTTCACGTGGCTGGTCACTGAAGCTAGAGTGCCCACGTTGAAATTCTAAACACCAGCGTTCTACAGTCCTAAGACATGGTGCTGTATCACTAAACACAGAAGAGATCTCCTCAAAGCACTGAAGTCGCCCCTTTGAAAGTTGTAGAAAATTATCGCACGCGTATTTTCCTTTGATATTTCCATTTTTACAACCGACTTGTCACCTTTGAATAAATAAAATAAATAAAAAGCCATATTTTTTTTTTTTTTAATAATTGCGGGAGGTTTGCAAACGACGCGACTTAAAAGGCAGCCTTCGTATGACTCAATTTTTTTTTTAATAGATTTGTTTCACCCATATGAGGAACCCTGAATATGGCTCTTTTATTTATTCCTTTATTTCAGGCAACTAAGGCCCATAGAAAAAACAAAACATAGGTACTACTAAAAACATACTTATAAACTAATACATACAAAATTATCACAAATAAAAAAAAAGTAGTTTAATTATAATGAATAAAAACTAATGTAATATATACAACGTGTAACGTTAAATGCGCAAAACCTCTTAAGGGGTCATTGTACTCATCATTATGAACAACTTTTACTATGGGATCAAAATCAAACCTGAAATCGCGAAAAAAAAATCAGCTGTTCCCTACATTTATGTTCGCATAACTCGTCAAAATGTAGGGAACAGCTGATTTTTTTTTCGCGATTTCCGGTTTGGTCCCATAGTAAAAGTTGTTCATAATGATGAGTACAATGACCCCTTAAGAGGTTTTGCGCATTTAACGTTACACGTTGTATATATTACATTAGTTTTCAACCCTGAAGGAGGTGAATGTGCTCATGAAACTCTACAACTTTCCCCAAAGAACATAGGTGGAAATATGAAAAAAAAATTTGGCCCTCCCATAGTAAATCAATCAGCTGGTAGTCAGTTTTGTAAGGGAGGGCCAAATTTTTTTTTCATATTTCGACCTATGTTCTTTGGGGAAAGTTGTTGAGTTTCATGAGCACATTCACCTCCTTCAGGGTTGATACCCCCTTTCCGTTAGACGCTGTATATATATATATATATATATGTATATATATCTCTATGGTTTTATATAATATGATCAAATGAGCATTATGAGTCGTGCACTTTTGCATTTTCCAAATTTTTCCTGTATGATCTTGTAAGTACCCCTGTCCATGTGGCGTCCATGTATTGTCTCCACAAATAGCATTGTATTTAGCGCTGGCGCCGGCGACGCATTAATTACGCTATAAATAAATGCTTTAGATAAAAAACGTGTCGAGTGAGGCGGTAATAGATTTCTCTGAGCGGCGCGACTTTTATTGTTATTGAATGGGGCTGTAATGTGTTGCGGCCAGTCCGTCTGTCGCGCTCGGCTTTATCCGGGATTTATTCAATGGAATGCATTTATAATGACTTTTTACTGGAGGTATGTATTTCCATGTTGGTCAGGAAATTGTAGTAACGTAAAAGGTCTGGGGACTACGAAATGTATCTCTGTGTAGTTGATTACGTCCTGAAAGCTATTCAATAAAAAGTGTACTCATTTTTGCTCATAACAAAATACTTTTTTTACGTTTTTAATGGTATGTTACAAAATCTTTTTCACTTCTTCTATCATTGCCGTATCGGTAGCTCATGATGTCGTGAAAACATTACATGAGGAATTCAATTGGCCAAATCTAATTCAAGACGGCAGAAACTACCCACGTAGATCTACGGCGGAAAGGAAACACAATCACGAGACATAATCACATTGAACCAATACGGAAAGCTGAGATGCACCTCTCATTCTGACGTCTACTTTATTAGGAAAACCACTATATAACAAATGTACAGCGAAAGTGGAAATACGCTTCTTCTAAATTGGATAGGAGGAATGATTTTGTTAGAAATCCGAAAGACAAATAAGTTTACACTAGATGCGGAGGGAAAGATAGTGGAGTATTGGAAGGCTGAAGTCTTAATAAAAATATATCAACTAAGTATATGTATTTAAGAACAAAATGCACTGTTTGTTTAACTTTAACTGATTGTCATTAAGATGATGATGATTCGTCAATTTAGAATGTAGTCTCCAAAAACAACCAGATTGTTTCCTAATTTTTTCTGTTTGGGCTCTTTATGCGGTTTAACAGCCTTATACCACTGGCGATTTGCAAGCGAGTCCAAAGCGAGGCGAGCTCGCTGCGAATACCCATTTTGCTATACGCGGCGGGCTCGCTGCGCGCCCGCGGCGTCTTCGCGGCGGGTTCGCCGCGAGCTCGCTGGTAACTCGCGGTGGGCTCGCCGCGCGCTCGTCTCGCTTTGGGCTCACTTGCGAATAGCCAGTGTGATAAGGCCCTTAGCACCGATATTTTAGAAATCGGTGCCAATAACAACACAAATAATAAAAATTACGTCGGTACCCCTTGTTTAGGGATTTGCGATACCGTTAAGCTACCATTGGGGAAGCGAAAAGTATTAACCAACAGTTAACTTTTAAGGCGATTATGTTAAAAACTTACGTAGTGCCAAAGGAAATGCGGGCGTATTGTTCCAATTTGACATTATTTTTGTTGCTGTATACAAAAAACAACGATTCAAAAAAACGTGATGGAAATTATAGTAGATAGATAGAATGTTCTTTATTATGTACACCATAAGAATTACAGATATAAGTCTACCTTTAGTTTATAAGGGTGACACAATGGACGGGCTTATTGCTAGAAGCTATCTTTTAAAGACAACCTAAAATTAAAGATTAAAAAGAAGTATTTAGGATTATAAAATTATCTATGTATGACTAAAACATATTATAGAAATTTGCCTAAACGCTTGGACCATATATTTGTAAACACACGTTTTCATCAAAATAATGTCAATTACAGTAAGAATTAGACGTTTTATTCTTTATTTTTGAGAGCACAGTTCATTTTCCCATCCGGTTTATAGAATTTGTCAATATGATTTCCATGCAGTAAAACTAGTGCTGCAACTATACGTCTACATCTCAATAAAATCTCATCTGATTCCCGGTCCAGTCTCAAGGAGGTCCTTCATATCAATTTAATAGTATTACATAATAGCAATTTTCCTGTATAAAAGAGTTATGTCCATTCGTAGCGAGGTAACAATAGTGTAATCTGGCACGTCGTCTCCGGACTAAAGCACTATTGTTGTAAAATATTTTGTGCAGCTCCTTGAGAAAATGGGAAATGAGAATGTCCGGAAATGAGGTAACGATAAAATTACCTTTACGGATTATTTTGCATTTATTTCTTCTCTTTTGGGCCCTTGATAGATTTCTTAGATGACATAGCTTGCCTTTAACATTGTATGTATCAGTTGCTTCATTTTCTATCACTGAGTGTAACAAAGCTAAAACTACCAAAGCGTTCACGATGGGACGAGTCAATTTTGCAGTCTAAGCTTCCGCTCTGTTGATTTCAACGCAGCCGTCATTTTAAAATAAACTTCCACAAACATGAAGGTCAATTCTCGTAATTTACAACATTCAAAATCTAGTCGCAGACTCATATCGGTGACAAACAAATGTTAAAATCTTGACAAAAATGTAGGGAAATTAGAGGTATCTTTGACAGATTGAGACAGATCAGTCTGTTGTGAGGGGCCCGAGACTAAATAATAACAGCCGCACAGGTCGATCGATCAGGTTAAGCTACGCTTGCCGCAGTTGGTCTGTGGATGGGTGACCATCTTTACATACCGAGACCCCTCCGTGCCTTGGAAAGCACGCTAAGCCGTTGGTCCCGGCTGTCATTCCTAGATCTTTGACAGTCGTTACGGTCTTACCAAGGGGTATCGTATTACCCAGTAACTGAGTTGTGGAGCTCAGATAGGCAGTCGCTCCATGTAAAATACTGGTATTCAGCTGCATCCGGTTAGACTGGAAGCCGACCCCAACATAGTTGGGAAAAGGCTAGGTAGATGATGATGAGACAGATCAGTCTGTGAACGTTCTTAAAATTACGAGTATTGCCCCTCTGATGACGGTACAAATATTCATTTAGGTTAACCAACAATTGTTTACACTGTATACAATTAGAGTAACATTTACAAGTGCAACAATTAATTACAGGTTAACACCACATGCACAGAAAACGGCTTTACACAATATATTTATAAATTAAATTATTGAAATTAGAACTTTTACATACAGTGAATAAGTAATTCAGAACAATAATAAAGAAAAAATATCATAACATTCAATGCTGTATGAAACATATATATATATATTTTTTTTTAATCATTGGCATGTGATTACTGATTAGATTATAATTGATTAAATTGATGACATTAAGATTAATTATTAATTGAATTATGAATAAAGATACTGACCATAAATTGATAAGAAAATAAAATTAAAAGAATAAATTGAATACATTGAAAAAATTGAAAACAGGTATAAAAATAAAATGACAAAAAAATTAAAATTAAATCGCCATTGGATTGTTTACAAAAGCTCGTAGGAATTTATTTATATTATCGTGTATAAAGCCAGTAATATCAATAGACTAGATGTGTTTGACAATGAGCGTCCGCGTCCCTCGGTGAATGTCATTAATGTCATCCGCAGAGCTGTCGGCCCGCGCGGCGGGTGGCCTCCTGAACGATCTACGTCTAGCATGTATATCGTTAAACGTACCTACTACCTACTATTAAATTACAGGGTATTTTATGGAGTTGAACTTGTTTGTTTTGCGGATCGGGGAGTGAAGATAAAAGGATACAGGTGCCTAATTGTCGTGCAAGTCGTGGTGAATGAAGGGGTCGGGCTTGTTGTGTGTTCCTATGTGGATGATTGATGGGTTTATTAGTAGCCCGGTGCTGGCCAGTACGTTTTAAAATGATGAGTAACTTTTCTGTGGCT
Source organism: Eremobia ochroleuca (assembly GCA_949629135.1). NCBI lineage: Eukaryota > Metazoa > Arthropoda > Insecta > Lepidoptera > Noctuidae > Eremobia > Eremobia ochroleuca. The sequence continues at coordinate 4,474,793 of OX451391.1, read as the reverse complement.
TTTTTTCTACTTTGTTAGTTACGATCAGAATGATTAGGAAATTTTGCTGTGGTATTGTCTTTTTCAGGATTGTTCGTTTGTATTGTAAGGACGTAGGTGTCTTAATCGGAATACAGCATTTTTTTTGCTTAAATAGTGTTCAATTTGGTCAAATGTAACATAGAAATCTGTGACATGTAATTTGTTGATAAAATTTAGAAAGTTCAAGGGACATGTTAGCGAGCACATTTGTTGCTAAAACGCTTTGAAACATTGTTAAGCTATTGTACAAAATCAGTTACAACGATAGTTTACGAGCGCTATGAAACACAGCCTCCAGAATACTCGGAAATGGGAACTGTGGGAATGGCAACTTTACAATACAACTCGCTTTCTATGAAAGATGAACTTTTCGGAAATTGTCAACAGACTGTAAAACAGTTATTGTACATAGCGGCTACTGAGTTCTAGGTTTTCTTTTTTTTTGTGGTATTCCATAGACTAGATATAATTATGTAGTCTCACATTTCTTTTTATTTTTGCAATATGGATAAGATAAACAGCCCTGCGGTTTCTTGTTCATGCCTTGCCGCATGTTTTGGAAAAAATAATTATTTATTTATCCTCCTACTGGAACGCCATACAGCAATTACACCAACGGAGCAAAAAATTACTTCATGTGCTGCTTCCCATTCATCCTGTGCGTGGTGGACATCGAACGGGCGAACACGCACGATTAGCCGATCATCAAGTTCTTTAGCAGGACTGAGTGACTTAGCTGCGCCGGACCTAAATATAGTTTCTCGTGGAGTTTCTTTGAATGCAGTAAATAGGTTCATACAAGAACTTTTACACGTCAATAATATTTTAAAACCCACACGAGGTCGGTGTTTCCTATCCAACTACCCTGAAAAGAAACACCGAAAAAAAAACTCAGAGGTCACAGTCTCTTTTCAAGTCCAGACATATTCTTGGTCAGATCAGCAGGGTAATTGCGTAACACACTATCAGTAGCAATGAGTTTCATTTTGACAGTTCAACAACATTCATTGCATTATTTACGTTGTTGAGCAGACACATTTTTGAACATATGAAGCAATGGATTAGCAATACCACTCAAAATGATTCAAATTGAGATTGATAGTCTGTTACACAATTAGGGTGCAGGTTAGGGTCCCGTAGAGTAGTGTCTGAAATGGTATTTTGAAGAAAGAACCACAGAGTTTGCACATCAATGCCGTGTCATATTCTTTTCCCCTGACGATGACGAAATAAAATTGTATTATTTTGTTAAAGAGTCGATTACAATTGTTTGCTCGGGTACACCTCACCCCTTCCGTGCGTCAGACAGCGGAACTGATGCGCAGGGGTTCTGTTTATGATATGAGTGGCAAATATTTATTATGGAGATTTGTTGAGAATTTTACATTATTTGAATTTGTTGTTTTGTGTTAGTGGCCTGAGAAATTATTAATATTGAGAAATTAAATTATTAATTCATATTTTGCGTTAGGTTTGTGAGATGGGATACAATAAACAGAACCACAGAATCCATAATAGGTAGTGATATAACACTCAACTGGGTAAAATGGATATTATATTTTATTTTTTGAAATTAAGTGTATCTTGAAACCAAGTAAACCGTTATCTATTTTCCAGTACTCCGTAGCTTGTAGGTAGAACATTAACAAAAATAATTACCGGAGTTATTAATTACAATATCTTACGTGGAAACCACATCCGTTTCTCACTCAGTCGGAACAATTAAATTGACTACTGCATAATACACCACGGGGCTATTACACAAATTGACGAATCTTTTATTCATCAATCCAATCATCCATACCGCTGAGGGCTGCTCGCGGGCGTCGGAGACTATCGAAATAAGAAATCTCTGCGTATTTTCTCTCTTTTTCTTACTTATACAGATCCTGTTACGCTTGAGTACGACAGATGATTCGAAATTCTCAATTAGACCACAATTGGCTTAGTTAACCACTGTTCTCATTTCATTTGGTATGTTTTCGAAAGCTGTATAATGATGTTTTTGGCATAATATTGTTAATGTAAACGTCTGATGCAAGAATGACGTACTTTGAATTGTTACATTACTGAATGGTTTAGATACCTATCATTTATATTTCAAGATTTCCATAATATTGTTTTCACAATGTTTAATTGGCAACACGGTTGAGTTCGCTCCTGGCTACCTTGATTTTACCATCGTGCTGCCTAGAAATATGAATAAATTCATGGAATGCGTACAATGTAAGTGTAACAGAATCCAGAAGTTGTTACCTGTCGTACCTTACTGGTCATCCTGTCTCCAATTTCCAATACATATCGGACCGCAGGGAGACGCGGCCTGACCGCCTGTCCCGCGCTGCGGTCCACGCGGCTCGTCCATCGAACATGTCCATTTCACTGACGTGCCGATAAAAACTGAATCAACTTTGTGGTCGCAAAAAATGTATTGTACAGTGTTCTGTCGGATAACCTGTCCTTTGACGGGCAGCGGTTTTATCGTAGTTCGATAGTTTTGACAAAATTGGAAATTTTAACGGTCTGGTTTGGACAGAAAGGAGAGCGTGCTAGACAGATGTCCATTAACGTTTTAAAGTGTTTTGGTAGAGGGGCCGCAGATTAGGAAAATTGATCTGTTTTGGAGGTGAATTAATTAGTTTACGACAGCAAATATTTCTGAACGGAGTAAATTGTTTCACCTATTATTTTTAATGTCTTTCAAATTCAAACCCTACAATTACCAACTGCCTCTACCTCCCTTTAACTTTCCACACAAATAACCTCAAACCAATACTGACGTAATTGACGTTGAGATTCAAATTAGAGACTTTCCGTCTGAAAAAGCCCCTTTCGCCGTTGGAGACAGCTGCATTTTCCCGGGACGTCCGCGTCCCGCCGCGAATAGTCATTGTATGCAAAAACGTCGCGGCCAGACGGCACTATTGTTCACACGAGATTAAGGCGGGGGCACCTCCATTATGCAAGAAGCCTGAGGAACGGGACCCTATTCCACGGGTGATTGCGAACCTGACAGTGCTGTCAGGTGGCCCGGTTTGCGTGAGACGATTTTACATTTTAGAGGCGTTGAGTGATTTTGGGGAAGATAGTTATTAAAAATATATCCTTTCTTATCTTATCCAGAACAAGAGTCCTATACGACAGTATTGTTCACACAAGATTAAGGCGGGGGCTCGTCCATTATGCAAGAAGCCTGAGGAACGGCACCCTGTTCCTCGGGGTATTGAGTGACAGTTCTCAGGTGCGTGAGGTCAGTTTGCGTGAGACGACTCAAAATTTTAGAGGCGTTGAGTAATTTTGGGAAAGATATAAAAACGGAGTACCTATTCTGGATTCGAAATGTGCAGAATAATAATTAAAAGTAACTATAGCACAACTTGACTATACCTTGCTTATAGAATCGCAATGTTAATTGAAGACGGACTCACTCAATTCAAATAAAACTCAGCCATATCAACAAGCCATGTCTTCCTTAGAAAATCTTTTAATTAAAAGTATGTATTAAAAACTAAATTCACCCCCCCCCACCCCCTTAATATTCCGTCACGTTTTCCGACTTCCCGTTACGGCGCGCGGCGGTATCTACTTATGAACACGTGATCCATATTATTCGCAGTCCCGTATTTCCTTACCTAATCTTGGGCACTCTAGCGACGCACCTGAGACGTTTCAGACATTTAATCAGGCCTGTAATCGGAAAAACAATGCTATTGAGTGGAGGTATCACCCTCAGGCGGGCTTGGCTTTTGTCGCGCCGGGACAACGGGACGAACCAATCTGTTTCGCAAATTACGTACGAATCTTGGGACGACGTGCTTTTTGCATGAGCAGTGAAGGAATGAGGAATGTTAGGTTGATTGAGTGGGATATTAAAGAGGAGGAGATAAAAGAAATGTCAGGTGGGTCGGTTTTGTTTACCGTTCTCTTGTTGTGATTGCTTGTCGCTGTTTTTCATCGGTGTTCTGGTAATCTATCATTTCTTGTTTGTTAAATGCTTTCATTTTTAACTCCGTTCAACTTGAATTGTTTATTTACACACTTTCCGTTAGTATCGAGATTGAGTCCTGCGTTTATAGTGTCATCAATTTCACTGTATTTTACAACAGAATTGCTTAGTAGGATAACACGTTTTATACAATTTACCCCCCCGTTTCCGTTCCTGCTAGAACTTTATTCAATTCCCTGGCGACAATTTATCCTTCATTTCATAAGACATTTCGCACGAATAGTTCTCTATCGAATTTCGCTGTACCTACGGCGCGACACGTGACTTTATCCTTCATTTGTGTAAACCCAGTTGAGTTAGCACCTTTTGCCGTTGCAAATAAAGCCCAAAATCCTTCTGACGTACACGAAGTTGTACTTATGTGGATTTTTAACGACACGGGTCAATTTCCTGTAAGTGTAGGCAAATGTACAAATTGATGATACTGAAGACAGTTGGCGACACTTGAATACCTTCGATTGGACGCTCTCAATTGGAAAACTGCAGGAACAGGTCAATTAGTTCAAGATCGTTTTGATGTTGGCACCTAGGTGGCAACAATTTGTAAGCAGATACATATTTCTTTTGAAGCGTATATCCGCCGTTGTAGCAAAATGTAATTTCATTCGAGATTTGTATACGAAAAAAAGAACATGACAAAACAAATGTATCGAATAACTGTAATTTAAACACTTGTTATTCGCAAATTAGCACCTACAAGGGCCAAATTAAGATCAAAGGAAGTTTTACGATCTTGAAGACAAAACACCCTCGCTAAGACGATTTATCACCTCACTAATTTACAGTTGTTTTGTCTAAAAGTCGAAAAAAAAAAACTTATAAATTGAACCGCAAGCCGAATTTCCAGAATGCCAAGATTCTGCCAAATATTCAGTTGGTCGGAAAATGCAGAATATTTACGAAAATAGAATTTATTATATCGATGCCGGTGTGGCGGTGGCCGGAGGCCGAAGATGCGTGCCGCAGAACTCTCGGTCGGGCGACCGCGACATATCCGTTGCAGACGGTACGGTAGCGACCGGCTGCGGTCGACTGCGTTCTCCGCAACACGGAATTTGCGCCATACTGCCCGTCAGCTTTATGCATGAATGTGCTCACAGATACGGCTCTCGTGAAGTAACTGCATTTTTGCGGATAGCGGAATTTTGATCGATTTGAATGGATATCCTAGCAAATATTGCTAACAGTCCTGAAAACGTCATCCAACTTTTTGGGTGAATAAGTTCCCAGATTTTAAACAACTGAGATAAAATAAATCTCTATGGCGTCCGATGAAGTTTTAGCCCTATACCTCATAGGGCTAAAACTTCGGTTACATTAAGATTTAATAAAAACCAACAGTGACCATCATCTTTTAGAATGAGCAGAGAGAAAGAAAGAAGGAATATGGTATGGTAGCATGTGATGCGGGGTAGTATAGTTGATAGTGTTGTAAGCTGATTATAAATTATCTAACCTAATTATTGTTACTTTGTACCATAGAGAAGGATAAGATATAATTGACTAAGGAAATTACCTTACGTATGCAAGTCTCGTGTACAAAATACTACTCTCATTATGTAGTGCCTATCGGTAATGACGTTACGCCTCCCGACTGATTCACTTTACGTGACACGCATCTACTTAAAATGGGTACTTTAAAGGATCACACTAAACTATTACATTAACAGAGGACCTCTTAGATGTCGGAAATTGAAATTATATGGATGGTGATTGTTCAAAGACAAATTGCATATGCTGAAGTCCTCTCTGCTGGTGGTTTATTCGTCCCTTTACATTGGGCTTAGCAACAATAATATTATTAAACAAGAGTAAAAATATATGGATAATATAATACTAGTTGTATCCTAATCCAAAAGAGTTTATAATAAACAAAAGTTACAGATGTCCTAAAGTACATTTTATCGGAACTGTTAACATCGCTGCAGTATCAGATTGAGAAGTCTCTGTAAGATTTAGAGAGGTTACTTCGCAAACCAATGTGTCAGTTGCGTCTGCGGAGTGCGGATACATAGCTAGTAAGTAATCGAAATTGAGGCGTGAGTTCCGGGCGACTTCACAGCTGCCACCTGTGTGCTCGGAACGTCTGGTTCTGCGGTTTGTTGCTGACCGCTGTTGTAACAAGCAAGCAAATAAATCACGTTTACATCGTCTCGTCAGTATATTCTCCTTTAGGAATCTCCTAGAAATATAACGCCTTTGTCGGAACTTCGTCTCCGTCTACGTGGCCTTTGTCGGTTCTTCGTCTAGTTATTCACTTGTCACCGGGGAATACTGCAGTTATCTTCAAGAATCCGAAGTTGAGCAGGCTTTTATACAAAAAAAAAAAAATATTGGGCAAAAAATCTTAAGCTTTTTCTATCCCTGGTCAGATTTTTCCTAAAGCATTTCATCCTTGTTTGACGTTTGTGAACACTAATTAGCACATATTGCAGCGTTACCTCTGCTGTTAAATCCTCATCTCGTAGGTTAAAACCTTTTTCCAAATAATTACTGTTTTTTAATGTTCTTTTAAGAAGGAGTTCTTACATTTGTTTTTTGACATTACAGCATATCATATTTGATGGATAAGAAAATTTTCTCTTGATGGAGTTGCTTGATAATGGGTGACCTGGTTTGATCTGATATATTTTGAAGATTCCTGGTAATCTGTTCCCAAATTGCTGATATTATTCAACCATGCACTGATTCCTGCCAGCGTGCAATGTTTAAAGTCTTGATGTCGAGCTCCGCATCATAAGCTGACCACAATGTATGGTGTAACGTTTTCTCCAAAACTGGTGTAGAGCTAATGAAAAAAGGCGATTTGCTCTTTTTCCCGGATACCGCATCGTCTAATGCGTTGCGACTCACAAGTTATTGCATACTCCAACCTAGCTGCAGAGTATTCCTTCACTTTGAGTCCCGCGTGGCGTTGGCTGCTGAACTTTATGACTACCTTCGCCTGTATCCAGGAAACTACGATCGAATACCATTTTTTCTTTGTAACCCTTAATCTTCCTGACCTTTTTAATCTCAGGACAACTTAGCTAATGTATTTTATAGTAAATTCTTTTTAAAATCTGTTCTAACGAGCCTAAAACCCGATTAGGTTAAAATTCGCGATATTCGTTTTTAAATTTTATACTAAAAAAATATGCTGAATTTTATAAACTCGCCCAACTCCCTTTTTTTTCCTAATATTTTTTGACCAACAATTGTCAAGAAACAACCCTCCGTTTTTTTAATATTTAGATTTCTTTATAGATTTTATATTGAAATTACTTTTAAAAGATTATGCGTTTTATATTCATTGTGGTAATTCTTCTTTTTTTTTCGTTGGAAAGAGGGTACTGCAGCGAGAGCTTCGAACACCTACTAAAATAAATAAAAGTATGTGAAAACAATGCCTTTTATTCATTTTAGACATCATGTTCCATAGAAACATTTACTGCTTAAGACCTACACAATCGATATCTAAATATAAATAGTGTCAGTTTTTTTTTTTCAAAACGACCGGGTTCGATTCCCGAGCTGAGTACAGGTTTTTTTAAAATGTATGAATGCAGTTTTTCTTCTTATTAAAATCGATGACATGGTTCCTAAGAACAGATCTTCGTATATCTTATAGTTTCAGACTTTCCCATACTGACCGCTCTGAATGAGCCACCCTGTATATAAGCAGCTTTGAGTCCATCGATATCTTCTTAATATCGAATACTAATTTAGACGTTTGAGGCACAAAGCTCGCGGCCGCGGCAGAGGATGGACATAGGTAATGTTAGTGGGGGCTAATTCGTCAAAGGGCGCTCGCGTCGCTTTGTCCCGGCTTATGGTAATCAACGTAGGCGTTGTGGCCTCCGCTGCGCCGTTCTCTGCATTTAATGATCGGATTTATTAACTAGGTACGTTAGGTGATCTGTTGTACGTAAAGATTTTGGTTAATTAAAGGTTCTTTGTCAATGCCCAGATAGATGAAAATGGAATGCGGCTAATAGTCTCTGAAGCCTGACGTAATGAACAAATGAAATCCGTATATTATGCTTTTGCAAAGTGCAAATACAGTAGTATGAAGGAAACTGTGGCTTTTGCTAGGTCTAATGAGTTACAAGGAGCTCTTGTAAACTTGTAACTCGATTGAAGGAGTTGTGGATGAGAAATTATAGAAGATTTTATGTAAGGCTTAGTACCTACTTGAAAGTGGAGTTTAGCTTATCTATCAGTATCAAATTATCAATCAAGCAAGATAGCAGCCATGGAATGTCTATAAATAGAACATGTATAACGGGATCATCGCACATCCTCAGACCTCAAATACGCTCCTCCTGAACTTGGCATCATCATACTATAGAACTTCGTCTAACTAGAACTTCCGTATAATGCTATGATGAGGTTTAGTCACACGAATCACGTGTGACAGGGACAATGGTACTGCTCTCACGTCGTTTATCAACGTCCCCCCTGCGATATGCATCGCCAATTATTGTTTCCGGTCTAGACTCCCAACTAGAGCGAAAAGGCAAATTCTAGGCATTTTGCTTTTTTGATCACCACACAGCTCCTTGCGGTTGTCACAAAGGATTATTTCTTGGAAATAAGGGCTATTGCATTGGTTGTTAAAGGACAATCTTCCCGATCACTTATCGAATGGACATGCAGGATTTTTTTAAGATTCCGAACCTTAAAAGATGAAATTAAACCTTTAAAAGGTCACTATTTTTCTTATAGATAGGCTTGCCTTTTATCCCCTGTTCCACCTGGTGGTAAGCGCTGTTGCGATCAACGGTGATGCATCCATGCCTAGCAGTAATCTACTAAGTACTAACTCGAGACTATGACTCCCTTGTGGTAAATCGATGTCATTAGCCACAAAATTCGACGAAGAGTTCCACTTCTCAGTTCTTCATCATGTTTTTTTACCTTATTATAAAGACTGATACCTTGATGATAATTTTGAAGGATAGGTTATTATTTAAGGATTGCTCATTTATTGCTTCATACGAGGGCTGTTCAATGCATTCTCGGTATCGGCATGAAAAAAGAGGTAAATTAAATTAAAACAATTTTTATTTTTCAATGTCATCCCCCATTACTCCAATACAATTTTTTACATCCCTAAAATCAACTTTTTCATGCTTACTTTCAGAGTCATAATGATGATCCCACATTTCATCTCCAGTAACAATTCGATCGAAAATACTTGATGGAATTTCACCACAGAGCTCTAAAATCTCTCTAGAGCACTCGATTCGCACTTGCTTATGAGGCGCCGCCATGAGCATTCACGGCACCCATCTTGCACTGACCTTTTAAAGGTAAAGAAGGTCATGAAGAATAGTGTGCACGGAACCAACAGAGAGGTGGGTCATCTCTGCTATCATTTTGATCTTCATTCGGACATCCTTCAGTATAAGCTTCTCAACTTTTTTCACGTTTTCTTCCGTAGAGGCAGTAACCGGGCCGCCCGAACGAGTGTCGTCTTCAATACTCTCTCGGCCCCTTTTAAATTCACTTGACCACTTTTGAACTGTATATAACGAAGGTGCAGAATCTTGGTAAACAGCCACCATCTCTTCGTGGATAGTTTTTTGACTTTTTCTTTGTTTGGTAAGGAATGTAATAATAGCGCGGTGCTCGATTTTCTTCAACATTGTCACGTTAGCCATTCCAGTTGTTGACTAAGGATAACTATACAAACTAATGATCACAAATATATGAAATTTTACCTTTATACCCTTAGATAATGTCATTAATTAATTTGTCAAATTACCCACATCATTAGTAAATCACTCTGATAACGAGAATACATTGAGCGCCCCACGTATGTTCAAAAAATGTGTCTGCTCAACAACGTAAATAACGCAATGATTGTTGTTGAACTGTCAAAATGAAAACCATTCCTACTGTGTATTGGTGAAAAAGATGAACCTTCACCCTTAGTCGTCTTAAATTCCTCCCGAAACACGTTTTAATTTTAGACTTAATTGAATTAGACCTTACCGCTTCGCCTCAATGTATGTTGAATAGTACGAGGATTTACAGACGCCAGCACATCAAGCTACTAAAATCTGTCAATTTTTTTAAATAGATTTTCAACTTTATCGCTAAACCATTAGGTTCAAAATTGATTAGGAAAATTTGACAGTTTCGGGTAGCTTGATGTGCTGGCGTCTGTACAATAAAATCAATCCTTGATAAGATCGTGTATCTCTAAAACCGACAAGTCAAAGTGAGAAATCATAACATAACCTAACGGCATTACATCACGTAGATTAAGAGGTAATGCCGTTATGAAATTATCATGGCGGTGGTAGGACAAGACGAGACGCTTGACTTATAAAGGTGCAATGTAGGTCTCCCGAAGCATTCCCGTTTGAGCACCTATTATTAGGGCACCTATGCATGGAGCACCATTAGGTATTCCCATTAGAGCACCAATCAATATTTTAACGTGGTGCTCAAAGGGGAACAATAAAACATATTCAACTTTATTCCCTTTTGAGCACCTACGGTGCGGTAGCTTCTAGTGATGAGGTGTGTAATAGAACATATAGATAAAAATTGGCAGCACGACATAGGTGCTACCTCGTCAAGTCTCTATTTCTCATAAACGGTATCGCTTGCTAAAGTCGGTTACAGAACTTAGCCATGGAAGGTTCAAAACCCACATCATACATATTTGCAAACAATACGAGTTAAGATGTAAACAAGTTCCGGAACAGTTCGGTTTCAATCGTTATACTTCGGGTTACTCGAGAATTCGAGACATCCCGACGAGCGCGAAGGGTGGCGCGCGCGCCACTCGTTGACGGCCCTCTCAACATGATTCAATAATAAAGCGGCTTTCGTACGTCGCTACAGTCGGCCGCCAGGCCTTGAATCAAAACAAATTATTTTATTTCACATAAACCTACATGGGCACTTATGAAACGTCAGAAGCTAGGTGCACGGTTCTTATTGGTCGTTTCCTATGGAGAAGAGTCGGTAAGAAACTTCTCGGTTACTCGGTTACTTTTTTTTTAAATAATTGGCTTTTACAATATTTTCAACAACAATACAACAATATTTTCAATAACAGTGTTAATAGGTAGGTATTAGAGGACAGGGTAGGCCTTTCAACAAGTACCAGGTGCTTGAACAAAATAAAAATGGACAACAAATCTACAGTCTTCTAGGCCTACAATGTTCACACATTCACAAAAAAAAAAAATAAAAAAAAAAAAAATCGAACTTAACCAAATGACATGATTGCCATTACATCTGTTACAAATCTGAATAAATATCAAGTCCACAAAAGCCATTGATAAGAAATTACAATTTAATTGTGGTTGTATAATGTCATTATTTGACACACAATTATTATAGTTGATTATGTCAAAGAAGAAAGTAAAAAAAAAAAAAAAAAAATTAACATCGTAATTTAGGAGCAGTTATAAACACCAAAAAGCTATATGAGCAGAAGGAATTATTGCCAAACTTTCTTGTTTTCAACGTAGTCTTTAATTTTATACAGTGTGAGTCTTTATAAAGTGCACATATTAAAAAAGGTGAAAATATAAACAGTTTTATCGACGGAAAAAATGTCAAAAAAAAATCTAAAAAAAAACAAAATTTTTAATTTTTTTTATTCTCGTCTGGGTACCCCATGCAAACAAACTGTTACTACTTTTAAACTAAATGTCATATTAAAACAAAACAAAATTAATAATGATCTCTAATAATATGCCAAGCTAATAAAGCCATAATTTTTCGAAAAAGAAACCTCATAAATTAATTATTCATGATTTTTTGAAGAAAATTTACCATTTTTACCATTTTTTACCATTTAAAAAAAAAATTTTTTTTTTACATTTTTTCCGTCGATAAAATTGTTTATATTTTCACCCTTTTTAATATGTGCACTTTATAAAGACTCACACTGTAGTATTCTTTTTTGACAAGGACACGTTTGATGTGGGTTTTGAACCTCCATGGCTAAGTTCTATAACCGACTTTAGCAAGCGGATACCTTTCATGAGAAATAGAGACTTGGCGAGGTAGCACCTATGTCGTACTGCCAATTTTTATCGATATGTTTTATTATACACCCCATTACTAGAAGCTACCGCACCGTAGGTGCTCAAAAGGGAATAAAGTTGAATATTTTTTATTGTTCCCTTTTGAGCACCACGTTGAAATATTGATCGGTGCTCTAATGGGAATACCTAATGGTGCTCCATGCATAGGTGCCCTAAAAATAGGTGCTCAAACGGGAATGCTTCGTTTTCCCGTTAGATCAAGACCTAAACCAATTTTTCTACCAGAAATTTACACTGCCAAAGAAAGTCTAAGCCATTCTCTTGTTATTTGTTACACATACAACTCCCTAACACCCCGACCGGTACTCAACCCGACACTCAACATCACGGGACGTGCGACAAATCGCAACTCCCCACATTGTCGTATCCAAAGAGTTGCAGGTTTAGGTGGTGCGCGGTATCATCGGCGAGTCAAAGGGCGCCGACAAAGCGTCGCCGCGGCGCGGTGCGGGCGGCATTAGCGGCCCGTTTGATACCCTCACCCTCGCGCAGGGTTGACAACGAACCACGACCTACGACAAACCGGTCGCGCGATACCGACCATCTAAGTTTAATTGCTTTTTAAATGATGTGATGGATTAATTTCGTTTGACGGATTTTCCTTCTCGTTGGACGCTGAGAACATTGAGGAATGATTAGCCCCAAATGATAAAGTATGTCGTCAGTTGTATGCTGTACGTTTTTAATACAGTTTGTCCTTTATAATTATGCTTTTTCTACCGAGGGTAATTAAACATTTATAGGACAATCTGTTGTGCTGCCACAGCAACAATTATTGCCAACTAACCGAATTGAAAATGAATATTTAGTAAACTTCTCATTAATTTATTGCTAAATCATAAACTACATAACGGTTTTGGTTCGCCCAGTACCGGCCAGCCCTACGCCTCCCCACAGCCGGCTCAAAGTGAGTGTGTTACTCTTTAACCTGCGCGATTCGCGACCGGCTAAACTTACCACTCCGCTAAATAAAGTTAAAAGGCTCCTCAAGCTTTGTCTCGCCCGCCTTTGATGTACGGCGAGAACATCCCCCACCGGCCTCCACACCTCCTCCTCGCTCGCAAACAGTTTACCGCAAGCTGGAACTATTGCCCTTAATGCCTTTTCCGATTGGGTATACGGTACCTTGTAACCCCTCCCGATTGATTAGTGTGTTGTTTAGTGCCAAAGGAATTCTCAGGAAGCAGCCCGATCAAAGTGGCCGAGCCCCTTTGATGAGTGAACGCTAATACAATGAATCAGTACCCTTATCATTTTGATCTCTTGTTAACGGTGGTTCCTATTATTGATGTATTGGGACGGGACTCTGGGACCGCTTTCAAAGGTTTTTGCTACTTTTCAGTGATAGGGTATTTGGTCAAATGTGGTGGTTTTTGAGGAATCTGTGGCCCACAGTATGGGAGATGGAGTAAATTTATTGAGACTTGGGTGACGTGGCTTTTGAGTTCTTATAATAATATATAAATAAATAAATCGTTTATTTGCAAAACAGGTCTTGGTATTTACAATATTGTGATTGAAGCCCCCTTTTAAGCAAGATGTGCTTGTGTTAGGAGACTTCGCTCTTTTACAACAAATCGTACATAGTAATAATGCAAATATGACGTTATCTATTATAAGTATACAAAATAATACTCAAATTGTTAAGAAAAACAAGTATCTAGGTGCTAAGTAGTTAAATTGTTATTGTTCTTTAAAAAAGGACAATTATTGCATAAATATTTCTTGCTTCTGTATATTATGTATATCCATCAGTCACTTGAACACAAGTGTCGTGAAATCTAGCTTAGATATGAGGATCAGCCTGCTGCTGTGTATAGAAATACACATTTATAAATATAATACATAATATTTAGTACGAAAATATACGAAATAGACTTGAAAGAACTTTCGAAGAAAAGCAATTTGTTTTGGCTTAAGTAATTTTATACAAGTTGTATTAATATGTAGGTAAGCCACGCGCCAAAAAAGCAAAACCTCTTCAAAGGATTTATTTAGGCTTTAGCCTGTAATCAGTGATTCCTTTATCTGTGACTGTTTCACTTAAATACCTATAATTAACTTTTTACATTTTCTTTCTCTCTTTCTTAATGTAATCCGCGAATGGCGGCCCAAAATGAAAGAACTACTGCCCCTTTGATCTTGCTGACTTGTAAAACCAATCATACAGTCGTATTTTCCCTTTTAACTTCACTTCATAGAGAATTTGTCTTTACTGAATGATACAGAAGCTCGTGAAATTAAGTTTTTATGGCAACGTAGCAAGTATGTTTATTAAGTTTTTTCGGGAAGGTGGGTTGTTAATTATTTTGCTTCAAAATGCTGTAAAAATACTAGAAATGAATAAAAAAAATCATTTGACAATTTATTGAAGACAGTAAAAGTCTAGACAAATCTCATTATAAGTAAAAAGATCTTATTGTCCCGAAGAGCAACGAGACTTCGATCTTCAAAGCCATCGATAGTAAAGGCCAGCACGTCAAGCTACCCGGAACTCAAATTTTCCCAATAAATCTCGAGCCTAATAATAATAGAGATAAAGTTGAAAATCTATTAAAGAAATTTGTCAGATTGTTGTAGCTTGATGTGCTGGCGTCTTTACAAACCCTATGCTAAAGCTTTCATAACTCTACATGTACCCTATAGAATACATCATGCAACGTCAAATAAACAATCACAGGCATATTAATTAACTAAACGCAAATGAATTCAAAGCCCCCTAGGAACACAGACAGGTACAAACAGAATGTTACTAAATCCGTTCCAGTAATGCGGCTCGGACTTTGCGAAAATTCAATTAGTGTAATAACAACGCAGAGTTCCATTATGCCAATCAAAGGGAAACGAAAAGTTTGCGCACATCAAAGAGTCGCTTAGTGCGTGCTCTCGGCTAATGACGCTTTGGGGGCGGGCTTTTATCGATATCGATAGTAGATTAATCGCTACAGCTAATGAAGTTATAGGGATGTTCGGCGGTAGCGATACAAGATCAGTCGCGAACGTGGAAAGCATTATTAGCGAGGGAGTAAAAGTTTATTACCAAAACATATTTAGACAAAATGTACCTACACGATAAAACGTTGTTTCAACATGTTTAGCTATTTTGGTTTATGGATGTGTCAATTATTACATCACACGTTTTGTGATTATTGTAGTAACTTAATTGAGATTTGGTGAAAGTTTTTCAAATAGTCTTTGTACGTAAAGCAATCTTTCTAGTGACGAAGCGAGCTTGCTTCTTGCTTCAACTAAAAACGTAAATTTCACGATTACATTTAATTTTAATTAGGTACACAATTAACTTCATTTTAGTGAGTTCTGGTCGAAAATGGACCAAACGTCTTTTTCCCGCGGTGTCGATCTTCAACACCATTTTGAAAAAACCGGTCAACTGCGAAGTTGGACTCGCGCACGAATTCGGACCATACGTTTTCGGATTTTTTTTGAACTTTACTCGTGCTACATGACATTGCTTCTTGCCAATTTTCATGATTCTAGGTCAACGGGAAGTACCCTATAGGTTTTGATTCCCTTGCGAGTGTCGAAATATGCGGCATAAATGGAACGTAAACGCCCGTATCTTTTGATTGCGTTGACTTATAAGTTTGATTTTTCAATGTTTCAAGGGATTGCAGCCTTGAGTATTTGATATTAATTTCAGATAACTCCACGCGTTCCTGAGAAAAAGGGTTTTGACAGACTAAAAACGAAGTGATCTTATATGGGTACCGTTTTTCCTTTTGAGGTACGGAACCGTAAAAAAGGCGTATGGACCTGTTTAGGATAGGAAGATTAGTAGGAAGTAGGTGTATGTTCAGAAGTGGTCGTGTACGGCCTTTATTCACGTGTTGAGTGAAATCCATCATTTGAGGCCCCCAGCGACAGTCAAATTACAATACATACAGCCTACAACATTTCGACAAATCAATTTGGCCGACTGTCTGATCTTCGCGAAATCAAATACCCGAAGCTATACTCAGAGAAACGTCTTTGATATCTATCTGTTCATTTCATCTGTAAATCGAGTTGGAATCCTCAAATTAATTCGCATTCAAAAGGTGAATATCATGACGACGCGATACACCTACTTACTTTTAAACAACGACCATATAGCCCGCTTTACAGTCGTTGCTTTTAAAGAAGCCTACATAACTTAAGTAGGTAGAAAAAGAATAGAATAGAATACTTTTTATTATGTACACCATATAACCTTATTCTTACCTTTATTAGGTACTTCGCAACTTTGATTGAAAATTTTATTCACTATGGTTTTATAGTTATTTTTTTTTAGTGTGATTAATCACATATTTCTGTTTACGTAGGAACCATAGAGTTGGTTTTCTGACCATGCCTTTTATTATTGTTCCAGATAATACGAAGCAGATAGACAAGACACAAAGCACCGAAATGCAGCGGCATTAAGCTGCTACACAGGTACTAATTAAAACTTACGCATTTATTATCCAATAAAATCCCAACTCGTCCTACGCAAAAGTATGAATATGAAGTTTGTGTTATTTTTTATTTTTCCCGCGCTTACTAATCTCGGAACAGCTACCGACATCTAGTAGCACTTTTTGTGACAAATACTTTGCACGTGCTTGACATGATTCATGGCGTCGTCGACAGATGGCGTTAGACCTCAGCTGTCTGCCATGGCTGGTTGTCAAACAAACGTCAAACTCGGTGTTGTATACAAAACGGATTCAAGCTAATTTATTATTTATGTCGAAGTAAGTTTTCAATTGATATCGTCAGTTATCACTTCGAACGGCCTTCTGAAGTTACGTGCTAAGTAAGAATATTCGTTTTCATGTAAGTTTTCTCTCATTATCGTTGTATAAATATAGCCCTTCCGGGTTTCGGCATGGTATTTCGGCATAAATAGCATTTATTGCCGTCAATTCTATCGGTGATGATCCGCTATTAGATAAAACTGAAGGTCTCCTCTTGTTTCTAATAGTTTATTGATAAATATATGTATAGATTTACACGTCGTGATTGTTACCGCGACGTTACTTTTACGAGCTGTGCCTTTGTTTACAACTTGTTTCCTGTGTTTATGCTCGTCATGTTCAATGAAAATTTGTTGAATTTGGTACAATGTGACGCTTCGGAATACGCCTGGTATCATGACCTGCTCAAAACACTTTTGTTAAAGTTGTAGTATTTCCTTATAAAATGATTACTTTCCCTTAAGTACCTATTTTTGTACCCTACTTCATAATATTTGAAAAAGTCTATTTTATCCAAGAAAATAACACAAGTAAGCATAGTCATGCCATAACTAGTAGGTAAGGTGATATAAAAACAACATTCAAAAAGTTTTGCTCACCCCATCTTCTAACCTTTTTTATAGACCGTTATTGATTTCATATTTATAATAAACCCTATCATAAGTACAACCACTATACAAAATATAAGGGCATGAGATTAGTCCGTACCCCATTGTGTTGAACATTCAGCCTCCGTCTATGGATCTTTCACTCGGACTATTGCGGTAGCGTTGTGCAGTCGTGCTGTTCTTAAAAAAAAGACTGTTTGCTCAATAAAGAATATTAACATCAAGTTATAATATTCAGAAATAATCTTATAAACTGGTGTAACACAGAAGTGTATTGTTTGTTTAAGCACAATGAACATGGTAAGGTCCTTTATAGTTTTTTTTATGATCCTATTATGTATTTTTTTCTTCATAACTTGCTTATTGAACCATGGAGTTATGATTTAATTTGTTTTGACATGCTCTTATTATGATCTGTCCCTTTTTCTGTAATATTTAGGGATGGTTGAATAGAAATTAAAAATTAATATTTTCCGTTCCCTATAAAGTAGGTAATATATTTTTTTGGGTAAAGAGAGTTATGAAATATGATATGTTATTCCTTATACTTAGTAGATTAATATGTAATGGTATAGCTTACACAATAAGTTTCTATAGCATGGCACGCTCCGATGTGATGTTTCCTTCCAGCACCGATCGATGCCGGAGACTCTTGACTTTGGCACGCTGTCTCATTTTTTGTTTGCTGTCCCTTTTCAACTTATACAAATCAAATACACTGGATATGATCCTTATTGTTTGCCATATTGATTTTTTATGTGGCTTGGTGCGCGGTTCTTGTGGCATAACCAACATTTTGATGTGTGAACGGAGCGCTTGGGTATATTCATAAAGTTTTTTGTCAGTTATTGATGCAATAATAACCTTATCCAACGAGATTACGGTTTTAATTGTGGTCATTTGGGTTTGAATAAGTGGATTGAAAGTTTTTTTGATCAATGTTATTAAGAATGGGTGTAAAACGACTTGATAAAGCATATGTCTTAGGAAAATTTGCACCAGAGGTAAATCATAGTGGTGAAACTGTGATGAGTGCATATAAATTCAATCGACTATTTTGATTATTTGAAAATGTTGTTCTTGTATGTCTTGCCTTAACTGAGATTGAATAATTAACCTTATTCTCATCTATCTTTAGTATTGATCTGTGTGTGCAGGTGGTGTCTCGCCATGCAGCGCGCGGGTGGGAGAAGGGCCTGTGCGCCATGAGCCACACTCCTATCGGCGGCCACCCGCAAGGTAATGATTTTCTGAATCTTTTCCTATTAAAAGTGATGATGGTGATTTTTTCTAGGACTGTAATGTTTGAGAGCTTTTGAGTGCGCACATATTTTATCCTGAATTCCTGACCCTTTGTTAGGGTAAGAAAATGATAGTGCACATGGAAGTTTTCTTCAATATTCACGATGTTTTATATTTTGGTATTAGACAAATGCGTGAATTGTGATATGTGGTGTGCAGGTTGGGAGCACAAGCTTGCTGACAGGTCGTCGCTGCCGCCGGCTTCTGGGGAGGAGAAGAGCAAATCTCAGTCCAAATATGTGTTCGCACAACCACATCTGTCCAAGTGAGTACTCGAAATTCGAATACAGATTTAATACTTTAGCAACTACAAACTACAACAAATCACAATAAAGTAGGTACTTAAATTCTATCTGTCTTTCGACATATATTTCTGCCGGCTTTTCTCATTTTAATAATGTTGATGGCTTAAAAGGCATGGCAAAAAAAAACGAGTTGCCAGATGAGGTCTAGATTTAAAGAAAAAAGAACAAATCATCAGTAATCTGATGATCTGTGTGTTTTCAGATTAGACTCCTAATTTCATCTTACATCGAAAACTGGGTGACTAGCGAACAATATACTTTTCGCTGTCTGCTCTGATTAAATGATAAATTATTTCTGTATGTAGGTTTATACAAACACTTTTACACGTCATTAATTTTTTAAAGGTCAAATTATTAAGACCCTTTCTCCTAGCGGGCACTTGAACCCGGACACCTGTCGGTCGATTCTGTAAAAATCTCACTGTGAAATCATAAGTGAAGTGAGCACTTAATAGTGTTAATCCCTAGCGAATGATAGCTCACTCCACGCTCACTTCACCCAAGCTTTCACGGTGAGATGGTTACAGAATCGCACGGCAGGTCACATATTATGTTTTGTTCCCAGGGTCAGCATGGCGTGGCGCGAGCAGACGGAAGGCTCGTCGGGAAGCTCGGCGCGCTCGCCCGCCTCGCCGCCCTACATGCGCTGGGCACGCAGCCTGCACGAGTTGCTTGAGGTTCCTTAATAAATTAGATATTTGTGTTATTTTAGATACTGTGAACGAGCTTGTTAATATTAAAAGTTACACCAATGTTTTACAATAGTTGCTTGTATCAACCGTATGGTGTGATATTTTGGTTTTGGCATTAACTTTTTCACAAAACTAAATATGTCTTTAAATCAAGCTCGTGGTACTGTAGACGTAGACGGATTTCGATTTTTAATACCCAAGAAATGGATTTTGGACTTAACTATAGGTCATACGCAAGACCTGGTCAACCTTTAAAAACACTCATTTCTCACCCCTTAGGACGCGGAAGGCGTGCGTCTGTTCCGCAAGTACGTGGGCGGCGCGGGCGGACTGCACGTGGACCGACTCAACTTCTACTTCGCCGTGCAGGGGCTGCGACAAGAGTGCGACCCCTCCAAGATACGGCAGGTCGTTTCCGCTATATACAAGTGAGTGACCCCTAAGAAGTGCAATTAAATAGCCGCCACGAGTAAAGAAATAAGCAGTACCGTAACTTACTACTTCTGGCCCTAGGGGGTAACTTTGTCCCAAAACGGGAAAAAGTTTGAATTTCCCGCCATTCAGTTCCTATGGCTGCAATCGAAAAAGTTATTTCTACCATCCACCTACCATCTACCATGCAGCCATAGGGCCAAAGAAGTAGGAAGTTACGGTACTTTAATACTCAAAAGTTACAGTGGCCTCCTAAATTTAGTTGATATTTCTTCACTTCAGCTGTGACGCACCAAATTATGATTTAAAATTCTAGGTAATCCAAATGTTTGAACTGCTGTAACGTTTCTACCTATGACATCATACAAAATAATGAAGTAATCCCTTTGGAGTACCTGATTATTTTTTTTTAATTTTAAACACATCACAGCTGAAGTGGACAAATGTCGACTATCTTTTGGTGGCCACTGTATATGTAGTTTATTGTGTACAAAAGTAATAAATTAAATAACCCGATTACCCAACCTACCAATACAGACATAATGTATTCAAATAGTGGCATTTTCTAAAATGTCCAAACATTTGTGTTGTAACTACAATATAAAATAGGTCTATGATTTATTTTACGAATGTGTAACCAAAACTAGCCGAAGCTATTTTGACTCCAGTTTTTATCAGTTTTGCAAGAAACGGGGGCGGCAAGCGTAGAAAAATTCGCCGAGAGTATTACTTCATATTCGAAGTTAATAAAGTATTTTGGCGGATTGCTTCCTCGCTCACCGCTCTGCTTCTGCCAGCCTTTTTTTTTTTTTTTTGGTGGGAAATTATCAAATAACTTCTCCCGCTCTGGGCGGAGCTGGAGGGCGTGTCAGACTTTTACTGACTAAAACACACCCGTGTTCCTTCAGTTGCCTGTGCCAAGGGCCACGCTAACTCTTTCGAACAACCCGTGACCCTGGCAAGCATCGGCCGCAGCGGACCCCGTCAGTTACTGCTGACATCTCTTTGAGGCGCGCGTGGAACACAACGCGCCGTCGACCCGAGCCTGGTCCTTACAGGACGGCGAACTGCCCATTGTTCGCCGTTGCTTCTGCCAGCCTTAGCGCATGACTTAGAAGACTATCACAAAATAGTTAATGTTTATTTAGATTCCTGCGCAAGTCTCAGCTAGCGATGCCAGAGGAGCTGAAGACGTATGTAAAGCAGAGTCTCAAGGATGGCTCCAACATCGAAAAAACTATATTCGACAATATGGAGCAAGAGGTATGTGGTTAGACGAATAAAGATTATACGAGTAATAATGCTAGCCTATTAGGGCTCTTTCCCACGGCAAAATCCCCTTTTTTGCATGTACGGTTTTTTGCAGGATCCCGTTTAGTGGTGTACGTGTTTAAATATACATATTCACACAAGCATCCAGTATGCCTCCCTACCTGCGAAAAACGGGATCTTGCCGTGGGAAGGGGCCGTTATTGTCCCACTTAAGGACAAAGGCCTCTTCTCATGCAGAGAAGTCACGAGCTTGCTCAGGACGGGTTGGCGATTTCAAATACATATAATAAAGATTATGTCGTGCTAAAAACATACTGTTAAAGAGTTCAAACTGACAAAATTGCAATCAATAATTTTGTTTTTATTTTTCCTTGTATTTTCTTAATTTTACCATCAATTTCTCCAAAATATACAGGGCTAAATGAACTAGCGAAACTTCACAAATATTATTGTTTTATGATGATTAGATATGGATAGCCTGAAGATCAGACAAGCAGTCTTACCTAGGGGTATCTTGTTACCCAGTAACTGGATTGTGGAGGTCAGATAGGCTGTCGCTCCGTGTAAAATACTGGTATTCAGCTGCATCTGGTTAGATTTGAAGCCCCAACACAGTTGAAAAAAGGCTTAGCAGATGATGAGATATGGATACCCAGCACGTTTGTGAAGTTTTGCTAGTTAATTTAATTTGGCCCCGTATTTCAGAACAAGCAGAAACCTAAATTTCCTTAAAAACACTAACGATCAAAAAAACTTTTAACCTTCCGAAATTTTAATCGCAATAGTGGTATCCTAGGTGACGCGTGCGATAACGGAGACGACGTACCAATCGTTCCTGCGCTCGGACGCGTACGTGTCGTATGTCAGCGCAGCCACGCAACCTCTGTCATCGCCAGACACCTCGCCGCCCCATCCTCCTAGAGAGGTAAGAATATTGTACTTAGATTTTTTATAATATAAACTGTTCTTGTTTGATGGTATTTTTTTTTTTTTTTTGTGGACGTTACTTAGAACTTTAGGTATAAAAAGGCTTATAAAGTTATATAAAAAAGTTTAATTTGTAATTATGTAACTTTTTTACAAAATGTATGCTGATTATTTGAAATTGGCTCTCTTTAGGTATGAATATAATAGTTTTTGGCTCATAAGGCAGAAGCTGCAGTTGGTTATAGGTCAGAAGCTGCCGTTTAGTTTTTGAGCCATAGATTATAGGGCAGAAGCTGAAGTTGGTCATAGAGCAGAAGCTGCAGTTTCACTTCTCACCCATAGAAGTTGCAGTTTAACTTTTGTCCCGTAGGTCAGAAGTTGTAGCATAGTTTATTTTCCCAACAGGGGGCAGTAGGTGGTCTGGCCACCCTACACGAAGGGCAAGAACTGGGCACGGGTAATGCGCCCGCCGCGCGACTGACGCACGACGCGTTACTAGCAACGCAGTCGCGCCGGCTTCACTCCGATGTCGCACCGTGAGTAGCCCGCTTTATTCACACCTCGTAAAGATCCATAGATGTTGACGTTGTGAATAGATTTTATATGCGCTTACGTGAACAATTAACTGCGCAATTTTATATCGAGCAATTTAAGCAAAAGAAATTGCCAAAAATTTCGCAATATTAGTTGCCCATGTAAGTGCACCATTAGATATGTCAGATATTTTGTTAGATAAAAGTTTACAGAAACTTGCATTTGATTCATATTTTTTTACTTTAATTATCTTTTCAAAATCAAATACAAGTTTTTGTAGTTTTGTACTCTTTTAGTCACAGTAGAGTTGTTGTAATGATTGTTATCAATGTTTAGTTTCTAGTTTTATATTTTATTAAGTAGTTAATGAGTACAAAACTTATTATTATTAGAAATAGATTTGGTCTAGTTTAGATCCAGTTTTGATCACAATAGATAAAGAAAGAAACCAAAATTCAAAATTTCTCCTCAAAAACGAACAGCTTATAATACTGACGCTGACGTATCAAAATATACTCATAATTGACATGAGGCGGGCTGTATCAAAGAACCAATACGAGTATTCGCCGTATGATTATGAACCTTACGCTAGTGACTACAAAGGTTACCTAACGCAACATCAAAAAAATATATACAAGGTGTAACTTAAATAACGCACAACCTCTTAAGGGGTCATTGTACTCCTCATTATGAACAACTTTTACTATGGGACCAAACCGGAAATCGCGAAAAAAAAATCAGCTGTTCCCTACATTTTGACGAGTTATGCGAACATAAATGTAGGGAACAGCTGATTTTTTTTTCGCGATTTAAGGTTTGGTCTCATAGTAAAAGTTGTTCATAATGATGAGTACAATGACCCCTTAAGAGGTTGTGCGTTATTTAAGTTACACCTTGTATAACAAGACAGAATTACTGTATATTTAAATTGATCGGCAAAACATCACAGACGTGATGGGTATCTCCATTTAATAATAATAAAAACAAAAAAAAAACAACAAAAAAACACTTTTGGTCTTCGATACCGATACCCATAATATCATCTGTCAAGTTTCATCAATGAATTAAAAATAGCCCAGTATTTTGCAAAAAAAAAATTACTCGTATCTCAAATAAATATGATCAACCCGCCTTAGTCTTCGAGTTCATGAAGTGTGACCCCAGCATTGCATGAGCGATCCAGCACTCGCCTATTTACTTTGATTTCGCTCCCGTCAGCTTGACTGATGTACCCATGTATTGTTTGCCCCCATGTTTTGTTCCGCGCTGCATGTTTGCTGCGTTCGCCGCATTACACGCTAAACGCTCTGTCTTGCCGCCTCACATATTTTATACAAACCTACCATTCCTACTTTTCCATTCTAATTTTGCAAACTGCTGATTGACGATAAAAAAAATGATTTTTTTTATTCCCAAAATCTTTGTCAATTTTTACTTTCCCATTTCACACATCATGAAAACCTATCAAAATCAATAATGATCGATGACTTTCATAAAAAAAAACATGCTTATTCTAACAACCAAAAATCTTTATTTCGTCAATCTCTACCTCTCCTCTGCGCTAATCTATTCCTCCATTACCCCTTTTGCCCCATCTCCGTTCCTCAACTCCCCCCGTATGTATGTCGGTGGCACGACAGACACCGCAAGCGGTCGGTGTACAGTGCGCACGTGTCGTACGCGGGCTACTGCCCCGCGTCCCGCCAGGACTCGGAGCGCGCCAGCCTCAGCAGCGGCCGCACCGACTCCGACGCCGTCTCGCTGTCCGGCAGCAGTGTGTGAGTACATGTAGTGTTATGTGACGCGGTGTGTACGCGCACGCAAGCGGTCGGTGTGCAGTACGACGGCAGCTGTGTGAGTATCAGTGGTCCCAGTTACGCAAAAACGATTCAACCCAGTCAATCATTCTCAGATTGGTATAGCGACACCTACACGTCGGCATACAAACTGCGTACGAGCTAACTAATAGTTGCGACGACAGTCGTTCCTCCTCCCCCAAAATTCATTGAATAAACTCAAACTATTCTAAATCCACATTGCTATTTTGCTATCCAGCATAACCCATTGGACTGTTACTTATGCTTAAAATAGGTTTAAAATCAGTAGTACGTACTGCAGAAAATGGGAGAAAATTGATTTGATTCGAATGATGACGTATTCATGCCGCCGCGTGGGTTGGTTTGTTCTAGTATAATTGGGTCCATTATTAGTAATGTTACGTTGACAGGGGTTCTATCTCCTAGATCTAATTTATAATTTCTTGGAAGTAAGAAGAAAATACTTCGATCAAGTAAGTGTAACTTATTCTGTAATATAGAAAGTATCTTTTAGCTTTTCTGTACCTTTGAGCTTTAGAACTGCTTAACTTTTTAGCACTAATTTATCATTTTGACCCCATCCGTGTGAAACGCATTAACTTGCATCAGACCGATGATCCTGATAACAAACTTACAAACAAAGTATCGATAGTTCTTTTGACGATTAGTAGGCCCTACCATTTCTCTTGGCAGAAAACTGTTGATTCTCGTGTTCTTTTTACAAGCCTGATTATTAGACTGTTTAAAATATTAATGTTAAAAGTCAACAATAAAATTACTGTGCTAATTAGAACCACAAACTTAACGAGTAATCGCGTTAGTAACATTAAAAGTAAAATAAAAAACAATTTCCAAGCAATAATTAAAATCAGTCCAATACTATCGATATCACCGTCTCAGTCGCACACACAGCTAACCTGTATCTTCCATCCCGCTCTAGCGATGGCATGTCAGTGCGGAACGTGCGCGAATCTCGCGAGTCGCGCCACCGACCGCGTCTACACGGGCTCGATCGCCACGCCGTCATCAACAAGGAACAGGATACTGCCATGGTAAGGTTTTGGATTAATACACACTACAAAACATAAGAAAAATAAGTTCATATTGCTTGTTTGTATTACAAACGGCGAAATTCACAATAAATCTGAACGTGATCAGCACACATAAACCGCGTTCAAGAGCTGTAAGTTAGACATGCGCAAAATAGTGCGTTTTAAAGTCATGTAATCTGACATTACATTTCGTACCGAGGAGTGTTGCATTACTTCATAACTCCAAACATGACGCGAAATGACGCGCCACACGGTGGTTTCGTTCGTGTAACTGTTTTGCATCATGGCGCGTGCGGCGTTGCGGCGTACCAAGCATTACTGTTTAAAGTGCGACAGTCATGATTTAAAACATCACGTACCTACTAGGCAGTCCGCGGTGTCAATAAAACGTAATCCTTATTACATGAATCATACGGTTCTAAATAATAGTTCACTTATTTCGCAGCCACTCGACCGGCGCATGCTCCTTCTCACTTGCACACATAGCGAAAATTACCGAGATAATACGAACACCAAGCCGAACAGCGCGCTGCGCGTCATGTGCACTGCTTACTTTGGTCGAGCCATGGGTAATGCTACAGTACGCGGTCGGGTTATACGACGCGCAATGCAACAATCGAAAAAAAGCGCTGTCAGAAGCGCTTGAATGCGGTTTAGAGGGGCTGATAGCTTTCAGGTTTATTGGTAAACTTCGCCTTAACATTAGTTTCAAGATATTTTTGCTAAAAAAAACGGATTCTTTGCTGTACGAAATTTAAATAATTTTTATAAGGTATTACAATCACAATACCCTAGATGCTGAAACAAGAGTTGCTGTATATTAGTAAAAAGATAGCAGTAGCTATCTTTTTACTAATATACAGCGCGAGAAAACAACGTTTCTATTTTGAACTTAGACGATACGGAATGTAAAAAAGATGGCATAACATTTTTTGTATACGACCCTTTACCGCATCGCTTCATACATGATTGATTACGTTTAATTTCGCCCTCCCACGCCCAATTTTTTTTTAAATTTTTTATGATCGTCAGTAAAATGGCGAAAGGTAAGGTCAACAAAATTAGAATTTAAATGAATCCGGAACATCAAAGTTATCAATATCCATTAACTCCCTTTAGGTAAATATCTCATAATGTAACAATTCAACCGGTGATAAGGCACGTTCGACTCGCATTGTTGACTTTTATTATCAATAAACACACTGCAACTAAGATTAATACCATTTTTCTGACCCTCAACAGTCAAGTGCAGGACGCCACCTGTTATGTAGTTTGCACACAAATCGCGTAGTTTCTAATAGCAATAAAAATTGTGTAATATAGGAATACACAGCTAAAGAAGCTCACTTTCAAAAGAAGACAAAATGGAGGTGCAGTTGTGGACACTTAAATCTTTTGATGTTCTGATATAATCTCATTGAATATGCATAGTGTTAAAATAAAGATTTTTTCACAAAATAAACAGGCTTCGCATCGCTTTGGCGTATATTGAATTGTCTGTTCTATAAAGTTGCACATCATCAATTTAAAAATATCGATTGCCTTATCGTTAAACTCTCCCTATTAGCTTCTTTGCCAGTACTGATAAAAAACTGATCAAACGTCTTAAAACTTATGTCTGTTGTGTTCAACTGTCATTTATCTCGTTCCAGGTGATCCCCAGAACTCTGCGCGTGCAGTCGGAACAGCTGCGCGTGTTACCGCCGGCGGAGTTCGCGCCGCTGCTCATAGAGAAGCTGGAGCGCGTGCGCCGCGACCAGGAGACCAAGGAGCGGCTCGAGAGGCGCCTCGCCGAGGTCAGTCACTTGTCCATACCTTGTGCATACCTTGTATTGTATTCAATCAAGTATTTTCTAACTGAACAGACAGCTGTGCTGCTGAGGAGTTTGTTGCGCCACTTCTTCTTCCCAGCGAAAGCACTAGGAAGTGGTGAAGGGCGGGCGTTTTGGGCGACTGTCTTTTGTAATTTTGACGTTCGAAAAGTGATAATTCTCAGCCTAATTTAAATAAATGAGATTTTGATTTTTTCCATATCCTTAAAGGCTAATTGCACTACTCAGATTTTTGGAATCCTAATAATAAGCTAAAGATAGACGACACGGCCGAGGTCTGCTCAGAAAGCAGTGGCGAGATCACCTGGACGCTTACCACAAGGGTTGGTTCGAGTTCCAGGAAGGCCTCGAGTCCTTTGCCCCGCAGTGGGACAGTATAGGCTAAACAAAATGTGTCGGGGAGGCAGGAACCACTCCAGGATTCTAACCGTCCTAAGTCTTTTTAAACTTTCCTAAATTAGAATTCTAACGTTCTAAGTATTGTATTGTACCCGCTGTATTGTAACTAGACAACCACACAGCAAACAACAATTTTCAATCGACAATAAAACTTGAGATCTGACTTCATGTAAATGCAAAGACTATTATAACCACTTGACTGCGTATACAGTGCCCCGACGCACGAAAACTATTAGTATTTTGTCGCCTATGTATAGGCTACGGTACTAGTAGCAATTTTAGTTGTGTCCAAGTGTTAGACCTGCGTGCACGCTAAATTAATATATTTTTTTTATAACGTTTATGCAATTATAACGCATCAAAATGCCTTCATGCGCGGTGAAGTGGTGTGGGAAACATTCTTAGACATCTAGTAACAAAAAGGATGACATAACTTTTCATCGGTACATAAACATTACGAAACATTATTTTTTATTTAATCAGATTATAAGCCACTGCAGGGGTCTATTTAAAATGGTGGCTGGGTAAACGAGCACACTTTTTGAGTCGCGCGTTGATGTCTTTTGGAAAAGTCTCGTTCTTGTATTAGACAATTCTAATGCTTCTATCCCTTTCTTTCCTTTTGTGTGTTTATCGTAAAAAATAGTGCTGTTATCTTTAATAGCTGAAAGTTGATATCGAGAAAAATAAAATGAATACATTTTTTATTCAATTCACATACTTTAATAAAATAACTATCTACTATTAACCGACTTCAAAAAAGAAATACCGACGAACTGAGAACCTCCTCGGTTTTCAGTTCGTCGGTTTTTTTTTTTTTTTTGTATTTTCCGGGATTTTTTAGTTCTTTCTGTCCCCGACCGGGGCCGATCAGTCCATTTCCGGGATTTTTTTTTGTAATTGATTGATTTTGATTAAATATTATTTCTATGATTTTGATTTAGTATTTATTATAATGTTAAAATCCATTTTATCGATATCGACTATTTTCTCTTAATGAAGTATAGCAGCCCTAACGATGCAACTTAACCTTGAACTGACCAATTGCAGCCGCGCGTTCTTCCTCATCCCCCGGCCCGCAGTAGTGAGTCGTGTGCTTCGAAGAAATCGGCCCATACGCTCTCTAGTGGTTATATTCTCTATGTGTAAATGAAATCTGCATTCCTTGGAATCAATCATTGGGCAGTAGCCCTATATAGCCTATATAGCTATATACAACATTATTTTTAGTATATTGCACACCTGAATATAGTTTGCTCAGAATAAGTAACTGAATCGATTCAATAATTTTTATACCATGTTATATTTTGTACCAAAAATATTGAAGAAAGGTAACAAGTTGGACACCGAGCGGACACTAAGTACATATCTGCAATCATATGCGCACAACACAGGTCACAGCCGGTCGGCTAACCAACTTTTTGTACAGACATCCAGATAACATAACAAGCTTATAACTTTGTGATTTTTCATAATAAAGTTTTGAAATTTTGTACATAGATTCTGGTTTCGCATATACTAAAATAATGTTGTATATTACTGTCCTCCTTTATAAACAATGGAGGAACGTCATTCCTCGTTCCTCAAACCACCAAACTGGCAACTTGGGGCCTCATAAACAGGTCTAAAGCAAAAATACGTATTTTTTTAATTTTTTGCGTAATTAACATTTTGTGTGTACATATACAGGGTGACGGCGAGGAGGCTTCGAGTCAAGCGTTACCTCCGCAGTTGGTGGCCGCGGCGATCCGCGAGAAGTTACAGCTTGATGACGACAACGATCAAGATATCCTCGGTCAGTATACAACAACGAACTTACTGATTTCGTGCTGGAGTGATGGGCAGATGGGATAATATGGAAATTCATTATCAACGTCGATTTACAAGAAATCTAATAATTAATCATTACTGGTTTGATAAAAGTCAAATCATTATTTCAATTTGACCAGACTTGTAATATAAGAATTAAAAAATACAAAGAAGAGGAATAATTATTACTAAATGACACGCGATTTTAGTCGCGATTGGCTGGTGATTTCGAGGTCCACACACTGATTTTG